>APFE031570404.1:0-42003 GCA_000404065.3 Pinus taeda
TCTAACCACTGAAGTTTTGTCAGGTGGGCCAACCCCCATATGTTCTTCAACTCCAGACATCCACGTACGTCCAACTCCTCCAAACATAAAGGGAGCTGCAAAAAAGATATGTATATGTGGATCACGATTTTCATCTACCAAACATTTCAAATTATTCCTACACAATATTTTGATAATAACCACCAAACAGAAATGTTTATATAACAAATTTGAATTTACCTGTGATTCTTGTTGCCACAATGTTTCTAATTTATCCCCGGACACCTGAAGAAACTTTAGCTTCTTCATTGGAATCAGAGGAGGGAGAGATGAGTATGGACAGTTGTTCCAGCGGAGCCACATGAGATTTGGCGACTTCGCGCTCTTCAGAATGCGTTCCAAGAGGGAACCTTCAGTATCAACAAGTTGTAACCTCGTCATTTGAATACGGTCAAACTCATCATCATCATGGTATTCGCTAAGAACCATTCTAATTCCCCGCACGCTTATTATTTCCTGCCCATCATAAAAAATTGATAGTGATTACAGGTTCATTCATTCTTGTCAGATAATGAACCCCGATTTTTTATTGAATAAAAGTAGAAAAGGATTTGAGGGATTGACTACTTACAGTTGATTGTTGCACTAGGTCATCAAAATGACAAAACCGAAATGGCTGCTTAACACTGGCTTCACTTATTGCAAGATCCCGTAGGTGATCATGCATGCTTATCAGATTGTAGGAGTCTATTTCGACCAAACACTTGTTTTGTAGATTTTGTAATGCTAACCAGCCTCCCCATTTTGAGACTTTCCATATGCTAATGGCTATTTCCATTCTTTGTCCAATGAAAAAACAACCAATATCTAAGAATACTTGTTTTTCATCTTCATTCAAGGCTTCATAACTAATTCGAAGCCTCTTTTTAATGTCTTCAGGAAGTCTCCTCTTAAGTTGATCCAATTGCGCAGACCAATAAGACAGGTCATTGTTTCCATGGAGAAGTCCACCGAACACTTTCAGAGATAGAGGCAATCCATCACAGGCATTTACGAATTCCTGGGCCAAGTTTTCAAATCCTGGGAGTGGATCAGGCTGACCGAAAGCATGCTGGCAAAAGAGCTTGAGTGAGCGTTCTGTACTTAGCCCATCTAACTTGTAAATTAATGAGTTTTCCACCCCTGATCTTGTGAGAACATCCTTATCTCTAGATGTAATCAATATTAAGCTGAGTGGATACAAGTTTGATCTGGCACAAGTTCATCAACCTGATCCACCGTATCTACATCATCTAAAACTAATAAAATCTTGCGAGAGGGGAGATGTGTTTTAAGCATATTTATACCTTCAGCTTTGTTTTCTATCTGCAGATCTGACCCAGTCAAGCTCCTAAGAAGTTTTCTCTGCAATATTATTAAAGAGCCTTTAACTACATTTTCTCTTACATCATCTAAAAAGCAAAATCCAGAATAACCTGAACTCTCCCTATCTTGTGAACTCTTCATTTTCCTATTGAAGAGTTCTTTTGCAAGGGTTGTTTTTCCTACACCACCTAACCCAACAATCCCTACGACCTGAACTTTTCTTGGACTCTGTGAATGCTGCAATAACACTTGATTTTCAAAATCGCTAACTTTTTCTTCTAAACCAATTGGATATTTGGCTACATCCAATGGTTTATTCACATTTCTCAACACACATTCAACCACCTTTTGTAGCAAGAGGCCCTCGTTACTGGCGAAAAACAATATAACCAGTGAGAAACATAGTCTGTGCATATCTATCAATATAAAGTAACAGAAACACGGGGACGGATGTTTGAATGCTTACCCGTTACACGCCTGCAGCTCGAAACCGCTTATGCCGGCAACTTTAGAAAGAGCCTTTCGCCACTGTTCAATAGTGTCTGCATTGTGTCTCAGCTTCAGCTTCTTTTGAGGAGATTGAGGATGACATATGCACCACAGAACATTTATCCAATATTCAATAGAAAGAGCATTTCTTTCAGTTTGAGCCTCATACTCCGTCTTCTCCGTCTTCTCTCCAAGTTTCTTCAGAGATTGTGCATACACAGTGTCTTTGCCCTGGGTCCATCTAAGATCAGCGGGTTTCACTTGGTAAAACACTGGAATTATTTTAGCCCCTGACTTCAGCATCATTAGGAGCTCATTTAGACACCACTCTGAGTCAGCGTATCCAGGGGAAAAAATGGCAACGTGCACAGAGGCTGTTCGAATAGCCTCTTCTATTTGAGAGTTAAAATACTCTCCCTGCTGCAATTCATCCCGATCCAGAAAGACCTTCAATCCGTATGAAGTAAGCCGATAGTAGAGATAACTGGCGAAGGTATCTTTGACATCGGGGCCTCTGTGATTTATAAAAACATCAAAGGCAGAATTGGTCGGATTGTTAGGATTAAAGGAGGTGGAAGTGGAGGCAGCGTTGGAGGATGATGCGGCCATTTCCAATTTGGAAAACAGACACAGAGATAGGAAAGATGTGAAGGATGGCGATGAGTACGACTCAGTCTGAGACTGCAAGGGAGCCGATGAATTAGGAGTTTCTCAGTGAGGAGAGAAATTGTAAAGAATTGCAATAGGAAACACGCTTTATGCAAAAAATACAGCAATACACATGAAAGATTCAAACCCTTTAGCCCTGGTTTCCCTGGTGTTTTTGCTTATGTCTGAAGGCGCGTTTTAGGCCTGAATGCGCGTTTTCGTAGTGGCCGATCATTGACAGCGCCAAGTCTATCTCGGGTCAAAAAGAAATAGACTGACATTCACAACTATACATTGCAGGGGATCAGAATCACGTGGCCAGCGGGCCAGCCAAAGGAAAAAACTGAACCGACAGCTCATGAGAAAACATTGATGGGACCCCACTCAAAACAATCACGACTCATAAGTCACCACGTTAAAAGCCGTAGACTCTCGTCTGACAAGTTATCCCCGGCTGCCAATAAAAAAATGAATGGAGACCCATGCTTTTTCCACCTTTAATTGCCATTCATATCCCATTTTCGCCATTCATATATCGTACTTGAAAAAAGAGAATTTTTTTTGGGGTTTAAAGGCTGTATTTTCAATTAATCTAGACAAATCATTTGAATTTAAAAAAGTTAAATAATACTCTAGTTAGGTTAGGTTTTCATTTTATTTTAGAAAATAATATAACATGAGGGTATTATGTTAGACAAAATTCATACATGATAAATATTTATATGAGGGTAAAACAATATTAGTATTTTTCTAATGTTTATGATAACTAATATATGTATTAGTACTAAATTATTTTATTAATTGTGCTAGTATTAATATTCAATTATAGTTTTAATATTAATTTTAAATTATGATATTAATGAAAGATGGAAGTAGGAGTAGACTTTATGGATGTAAAATTTAAGATCTTATGATTGTGGAAAGGGGAGAAGAACATTTGGTTTTTCTACAAATTAATGTTGAAACACAAGCATCATAACTATATAATTTCACTTATCAGACAAAATGGGCAATGGCTTTTGATTATAGGGATATTGAAAAAGAACGAACTTCATTTTATAGTGATCTTCTTAAAAAGTCTAACTCTAACATATTACAAGTCATGGAGAAAATAATCGCTCACATTCTAAGATTGGTCACTGAAGACCAAAACACGACATTAATGAAGGAAATTGCTTTGCAAGAAGTTAAGGAAGCAATGATGAGCCTCCCAAAAAATAAGGCTCCTGGACCGGATGCTTTCACCTCAGATTTTTTCTAAGCAGGTTGGGCATTCTTGGGAGAGGAGATATTAGCTTTAATAGAGGAATTGCAAAGAAAATGCTCTATCATCCTTGCTCTAAACGCCACTTTCCTCACTCTTGCACCTAAATCGACACAAGCAACAGATCTAAGTAACTTTAGACCTATCACACTCTGTAACGTGGTGTACAAAATCCTTTCGAAGATCACAGTGAATAGACTCAAACCCTTGTTTCCTTTGTTCATCTCCAAGGAGCAATCAAGATATGTTGAGGGTCAGCAAACCTGGACAAGATCATAGTAGCGCATGAGCTTATACACACTATGAAAAAGTTCACAAAATCAAGTATGGTAATCAAATAAGATTTGTCAAAAGTATTTGATAAATTGTGTTGGGATTATCTTTTCCAAATTTTGAAAGCCTTTGGTCTCTCTAATGATTGGGCTAAATGGGTGGCTTCCTTATTTTCCTCCCCTTTCTTCTCTATCCTTATTAATGATTCCCCTTCCTTCACCTTTAGTGCCTCTCGAAGTATTTGCCAAGGAGACCCACTCTCCCCTTTTCTTTTTGTCATGGCTATTGAAGGTCGCGGGTGTTATCTTAGACATTGTATGCTTAATGGTGAGATGTGGGGAATTCATCTCAACACTTGGTTGGCACCCATAACTCACCAACAATTTTCGGATGGCACTATGTTGATGGACGATCCCTTGGTTCAAGAAGCCTTAGCTTTCAAGTGCATTCTGAATGACTTCATGTTAGCCTCGGGTACTAAAATTTAACCCAACAAGTCGCAAGATTTCTTCTTCAATACACATCCTAGCATTTAAGCCCATCTTGCCCATCTCTTAGGTTTATCTCGAGCCTCTCTCTCAATCATTTATCCGGGTGCCCCACTAGTAGAGAATTCGTTGAAAACTATTCACTAAAGATATCTTTTGGATATAATTCTCACCAAACTAAACAATTGGACCTTTAAGGCCTTAATTTTTCTAGGAAGATTAGTTCTCCTCTAATGGTGCTTCAATCACTCCCAATTTATAGAATTTTGGTCCTAGCTACACCGAAAGGCGTCATGCGTTCAATGTGTAACCTAATGTGCTCTTTTCTTCAGGGAGGAGCGGCGCGGGAACATAAGTGGGTGATTGTGGCTTTGAGTTCGCTCTGTCTTACCAAATCAAGAGGAGGATTATGACTCAAGGATCTAGAGGTTCTTAACAGAGTCATGGGGGCCAAACTCTGGTGGCATTGACTTCAAGGGGGTCAATATCTTTGGAAATTAATATGGGACAAAAAATATAGTTAAGGACTTAGTATAGACTCCAAGTTGCACAAACACAACCTCACGTGAGGCTCTTCCACATGGAATTTGGCTGACAACAATAAGGAAATCATCCAAAATAACTATTTTGGGGAAATTCATAATGGAGGCTTGACCAAATTTTGGTTTAATTTATGGCAGCAGCTTCCAAAGCTCTCTTCTCAAGAGATTCTATCACAAATTTCTACTACATTGGAAGCCCAGAGCTACATACAAGTGGCACAATATTGGAAAGATCAACCAAGTGAAGGTCATTGGCATACTTGGAAATATCTGGAGGATTAGGGCTTCCCCATTTGAGAGGAGGACTGGGAGATTCTCCAAAAGGAACTGTAGGAAAGGAAAATTCATATTCAGGATGGTGTCAACATCCTTCAATGGGGTTTCAAGTCCTCACGTAAATTTACTATTAAAGAGGATTATAATCTTATGGGAGATCTGGAAAACTTCCCCAAAGAGGAGATATGGACTTACATCTGGTAGTAAGGTCTATGGCCCAAGGTAACCTCCTTCCTTTGGCTTTTGGCCAGGAAGCACCCTCTAACCTGGGAGAAAATTAGAAAAAGGGGTTTCAAAGGACCATCCAAATCACATTTTTAATGACTACCCCTTTACGGAGCACATTTGGAGGAAAGCAACAATCACCTTCAAGTAAACATATCACAATTCTCAAGCCGATGTTGAGGATCTCATCACTACTTGGCATTCATAAGCCTTTCAAAGTCTTGTTCTCAACAGTCCTTAGATGCTCCTTTCGAGATTTGTCTAATGGACAATATGGAAGGAGAGGAACTATAGAATATTCAAGGGATCATCAAGAAGTGAAGCAATTAGCTGGAAAGCAATCCTCAAAAACATTTGTGAATCCATTATTGCCATCTCCTGGGGGTTCCCTACTCGAGTCTTCCATTCTTGAGGCCCTCTACATCTCACCTCCCTCCTCTTCATTGTGAATCCTACTACCCACCTCGTCCCATTCGCTCAATCTTTTTGGTCCTCTCCTCCTTTGGGCTTCCTTAAATTTAACTTCAATAGTGGCTCAAAGCCAAATCTAGGCAATGCAGGTTTTGGAGGAGTCTTCTGCAATCATCATGGCCTCCCAACATACATTACAATAGGCTCTATCAGGGTTAGTACAAACAATGATGCAGAGCTTTTTCCCCTATAAGTAGGTTAGCAATATGCTTTGGAAAAAGGTTTCCACAAACTGATTGTTTAGGGTGATTCGAGGATTGTCATAAATATCCTCAAGAAACTTTTGAATGGTTCTAACTCAGAAAAACTCTCTCATATTTGGCATCTAGAATCCCCCGTCTCCAGAAACAATAGGCTTCTTTAAGGTATCTCAATCATAATTCCTATGCATATAAAAGGAGCAAGAAACAAAGTTGGTGATCAATTAACTAATCTGGGTTGCAAGAACTCCTCCATCAGCATTTCCTCAAGCATGGAAGCGTTGTCAAAATCTTAATGGCTTAAGGAATGTAGAGATTTGAAAAACAAGGATTTGGTAGATACTAATGGAAAAATAGAATCCTTCCAATCCTTCCATCGATCGAGGTGTCTCAAAATCTAAAAGGTTGAACGTCTAATGCTTGTTATTTTTCTTTTGGCTATTGCTTGGCAACATGTTGCCTTCATGATTAGGAACAATAGTGAAGGCCTCGATGCCCATCATGATGTCTTGTATAGTCTCAGTTATTAGGCTTTTTGTATTTTTATCAAGCTCATAGTTAGTTTGGTAGTTTATGGTACTTTTCTTGGAGATGAAAACTTTTCTTCTACTCTTGGTTTGGTTTCCCTTTTAGCAGACCTAGGAAAAGCTCTAGATGTAAATGACTTTTTTATTAATCGAAGACTTATATATATATATAGATATATATATATATATATAGTAGATATATAATTTTAATATTAATTTATAGTTATTAATAACATAATAATATAATAATAATATAATTAATGTTATATAATACTAATTAATAAGTGTTGCAGCGGTAGCTTGAGTCCACACATTCAAGGTTAAAAAAATTCAGCAAGATTTATTGAGATCACCAATTTGATGGGTAACCCTTCCACAATCGAAGTGCCCTAGAGGTTTTCCACAGTATTGAATACATATATACACTCAAAAAAGGAGTTTAAATAAGGCAAATCAAGATTTCACCTCAAATTTTCCCACCTAATTCGGGCACCCGAAAGTCCAAAAAGTTGCACTAAAGACAACTCCGTTAAAAATTATGTTATGGGAAAAATTGCATAAAATTTTATAATCTACATTCGTTTATGTTAGCTAAGTTAATAAATGTTAATAAGAAAATGGAATACTATACTGGTGCTTTGGAAGGAACAAATGAATTGAGATATAAAGTGGATAAATTAATTGCATGCTCACACTGACTTGCATAAATTTTGGTGAGAAGTAACTGGTGGTAATTTACATATTCTTTCGATCCTTTTTTTATGCAAAGACTTGATTAAATTATAGTGAGAAGTAACTCATGGTAAATATGTTATTTACTTCCTTCAAAGCTTAAGAATAAAAAATCACTACACAAATATCTAAAATAATCCATGCATATTGCAACCATATCCATAAATAATGGCATAAAATATGTTAGATAATTATCCACATAGCATTATCTTGTGCAAAGGTTACAATAAGACCTTCAAGTTATGGTCAAATCAAATGTTTGAAAATTAGTTTTTTAAATAATATTGAAAAATAAATATTTACTTTTGTTAAACATTATAAATTCCATTGGTCAATGCTAAACTAATAGTGGTCAAAAAAATTAATGATGGTATATTGACAATACATTACTAATAACTTTAATAGTATTAATGAAATTAATAATATCAATGTAATAATGAGATATAATAGTATTACATGAAATAATTTTACGTTATATTATAATAATATTCTTATTAATGTTAATAACAACATTAAGATTATTATGAATATTATTGTTATTAATAACATTTAAGTAATCACAATCACATTAAGGTTAAGCACATAGTAATAATAATATTATTATTTTTCTCATTAGTATTAATAATAATATTATTATTAGTAAAATTAACATATATAATATTTCTTTTGTTTTTATGGGGTGAAATCTATTATCTACAAAAACAAGGGATTACATAAAGAATTACAATAAGTCAATTAGGTCTCTTATAGGGAAGACAAGACCACAACAAGAAATATACTCTCCTTAGAGATGGGATAGACAACTAAGAACTAATAGTAACTACAGAAACCAGACTAATAAAAATATACTAGCATAAGTGGCCTTGAACAAAAATAGTTGCAGAATTATAGTCATAAACTAGAACCATAACAAAATCAAGCTAAAGGGTCTAAATCAGAGCGTACCACCATAATAGGGGTTTTTGGATGTGCCGAAGAACTTCCTACTGCAGGGGGATGTCGAGATAATGTTCAATCATCTCCAACCTATTATCAAAATCCCTTAGATGCCCATCCAAGTAATCCAAAGATTGAAGAAGATCCAACCTAGAATCACGTTGGTCTAGAAGAGTTCGCCCCATAAGGAATTCCATTTTCCAATACAACTACAACATATGCATGTATTGATTAAATCTACCCCTCGTTTGTCCTATATTAGAGATCCAATTGGCCCACTCAATAAGGACTTTTGTATCTAAGAGGGAAGTTCTGTGAGAAGACGATTCCCCCTCAAACCTGGTTTGTTCCTCCTATACATGGGCCAAATTGTGCTCCTAATACCTTGCTACAAATTATTCAATTAGATGATGCAAGTGACTGTGATGTTTGTGATCCCACTCTCAATAATAAGCGACCACTCTCAATAATAATTGATTGCCCACAATCGAAAACACCCAGTTAGTATTTTTTGAGACGAAATCGTGAGTTTCCTTAAAAGAACATTTTAAAGCCTTGAAGTTATTTATTCCGTCGACTAAGACAAGGTCATCGTGGTTGAACTATCTGGTTCACCCAATTCCTCTTCCTCTCCTCCGTCTGAAAGATTGTCTGAGGAGCCATTTTCTGAGTTACCAAAGTCACTCGAGGACCAAAATATTGAACTCACAGTTATTTTCAGTGTTCAACCATTGTCATCTTGTCCTCCGCCTACTTTCGATACTGGGTCACCTGCTAATCTTGGCCCAGAATCTCCAAACAACACTGTTCGAATTCCAGAGAACTCGTTGACCACTCACGGTCATCTTGGACTGGTTATCTACCCTCTGAACCCTCTGTTTGACCCTGTTGTGATATCACTGCAACGTCCTTATAGTCTGTACAACCAGCCAGGTGTTCCTTTGGAACTTGTTGTGGCCACCAACAACCCCCCTTTTTTTTGTTTAGTGTTATTACTAATACTAAATAAAAGGGGACCCTTAGTAAAAAAATTTAAAAAAAAATCAATTAGTGATTGTATTTCCTTTTCAATAAAACTTATTATCATAAACTTAAGAAAATACCCTTGCGAAATCCAAAAACTTAATTTTTGTGATGGAGGAAGGTAAAATCACTCCTTAAAGGATATCACATCGCAAAAAAGACAACAGCATGCCTCCTTACGAGCTAAAATTTAAAACCGTGAGAATGCGATGCGAAATTGCATAAAGATAAAACATATATCGCATCGCAGATCTTAAAAGCATACTTATGATAAAAAACTGCAGAAAATGCCGATATGCGATAGCGCATATCGCAAAATCGTACCTCGCAAAGAAACTACTGAACACAAAATATGCACATCTTACAATCATGCGATATTGCGATCGTGCGACACTGCGAAATTGATATAATGCAGCAAAACAACCTTACAATAAGACAAAATAAAAATCATGCGATCTTGCGATCTTGCGATATGCGATGTAACAAATCTGCGATATCGCAAAGCAAATCGCAAAATCATCCCGTCGCAAATTTGTCTGGTTCATTGTTCAAGAAAAAGTGTTAAACAAGACTGGTTATGTGCTTTAATGCTCATTAATAAAATATAGTTTTGAGTTTATCGAAGAGTCAGTTCACGTAAGGTGGCATATTTTACATGTCTTCGGTAGTCAAAGCATTCCCGTCATTATGTATTATCATTACTCTCACTTCACTTGTAACTACAGGAACGAAGGACAAAAGATTATACAAAGCAGTGTACAAGAAATTACGGTGAAGAATAGGCGAGGCCCTGGTATCTGAAGATAAAGAAATGGCACCCTTATACACATTCACCGCATGCAACAGAAACGCAGTTGTAGATTTAGCTTGTTCAATTCTGCGCCGGATAACAGCAAAACCCAGTTCGCCAAAAGAAAGCACGCAAGAGGCAGAAAACGCATCAAGGAAACCCAGATTGAAAAACAGAGGCAGTTTCCAATGCGCGATTAGCGCTTAGAAACAACATAAATCTCCAGGAAAAATCTCTTGAAGAGGATGATTCTAAAAAACAACATAAATTCTACCGGAAAGATGGTGCCAACTCTAGTAGTTTCTGTTTTCACAGGGCAACTAAAGGCTGAGGTCGGCCAACCAATTTCGCTCAAGCAAATGCTGAATGCTTGTGATATAAAGGAAAAAATACAGAAATAGTTAGCTTTAGATTTAATTTTAGAAATAGTTTTATTTTATTTTGCCTAGAAATAGGACAATCATTTAAACCGTATCCTAAATTTTTGTAAATAAGTTATTTTTAGACATAGTAGTATTTAAACCCTTCTCATGCATTTAGAGAAGAGTCCAGAAATTTATCAAAAACTTGTCCTCAGAACATGCACTTTTGCACCCTCAGAGGAGGTTTTGGTGAATGAATGGAATAGGGTTTATTGATTTTTGCATCTGATATCTGCTACTGATGTTGCACTTTTGTACTCTTAGTTGATGTCGGATTGAGAAGAGATAAATCATTATCGCTTGAAGCTCATGAGTAGAACTAGTTATAAATGGTATTTCTATCTCTTAATTGTTTCTATCTCCTGTGTTAGAGTGATATTTAAGCTTAGTTGTTTACGTGTTAATGCTTGAATGCCTGAGTTATCATTTGGCACTTTTGTACGGTGATAACTATTTATTTATGCTTGATATGTGAACAGCTTACTATGCGATATGCTTCTCACAACTGTTTCGTCTAACTTTTCATGCGAAGTAGTTCATTTATATTGAATTCTTTTCTTATAACAGTTGAATGATCTTTATTACCAATTGTTATTTGAAATCATTTTAGATCGCATAACAGAAAAATCTTACCCTGGGTTAGTATAGATATTAGATGTCGTTGCGTTTTTAGATACAAATTAGATTAGAATTAGAAGTAGATTATCTCATTTAGAATCTTTTAAAGCCACAAACATCAATCAATCTTACACACACACACAATTGGGAAACTGGTCCCATTATCCCCAGTCGGACCCACCATACCAAATGGAAAAGGAGCTGCCAACCAAGGTCCAGACCGGGTGGGTATCCCCCTTGTTGTAGACCCGATTTTCGGGGCTTCAACATATTTGGCGCTAGAAGGAGGGCTTGTAACTATGAATGGCAAGTAAGTCCAAATCCAAATACCATTCTGAGAGTAAATCGCCCTCACCATCTCCCCCGACTTTTCCACTTCATTTAGAATCTTTAAATCCACAGTCAGAAGTCGTAGGATCAACAGTCGCTGCTATAAACCCTGATATTTTAGAACAATCTATTTTTGAACCTCCTGAAGTTGAATCTTTGATTCACAAACTTCAACAATTTTCTATATCCCCTCAAAGGTCTGATAAATCTCAAGGCAGTGTGACTTCGCAATATAACCCTGCTCATCCTTTAACCAGATTAAAAAGCGAAAAGTTTGGTGTTCAACCAACTGAATTACCTCTACCCACAAGGAAGAGAGAAAGGAAATCACCCAAAGGGTCCGATAACGAGACTCTTTCACCATCATCATCCATCTCAATATCTTCACCGCGAGGTCAACCATCCACTCCACCACTTCAGACCATTGTTCACCAGCCTACTGGTACTTCTACATCTCCTTCCCAAACATATGGAATTGTAATACCCTTAGTTCCTCAACCTCAAGGACATCTTCTACACGTCCTTCCGTTAGTAGATCAGCGATGGCTCAATCTCCATGGAATAACCCAGGGGCAGTCTTAATGCCTACACCCTTGAGTCAGCTACCAACCCATCCTGAAAAATGGCTGCCTAAATTCAATCCTGAAGAAGGCATGCTAGCGGAAGAGCATATTAATAACTTTATGCTATAAATAAATCTTAATGGAGTTACTAATGAATATGTTGTCGTTCGACTTTTTCCTTGTACCCTTCAAGGAACAGCCAGATCATGGTATTGTTCATTACCATTTGGATCTATCACTAGTTGGGATATCTTCGAGGAGTAATTCCTCATTAAATTTGGTGATGATAGGTCTACTGCGACGCTGATTAGTGACCTGTCAAACCTTAGAGCCCAGTCAAAAGAACCTATCAAAGACTTCAATTCACGTTTCAATAAACTATTAAACAAAATTCCTACTGCTTCCAAGCCCAGTGAAGAAGTAAGAAGTGAATGGTACATTATTGCTTTACCATCAAATATAGCAATCTTCGTGGACAGGGCTAATAAGACAACTTTAGCTGAGAACATGAAAGAAGCAATAGCTGTAGAGAAACGAATTATAGCCCTTGAAAAGAAGACCGTGATTGAAGAACGAAAGTCTAAGAAGGTAACATTCAAAGAAGATCCCAAGAAAAAGCAATCAAAATATCCTTTTGATTTAGAAGGATTACAAAAGGTTTTGAAGACCATGTCTAAGGAAATGGTCGACATTAAGAAACAAGTGGCAGAAACTTCTTCAAAGAAGCCATACAGAGATTTTAAAAGAAATCCCTCGACTGATTCAAAGCCCCCCAACGCTATTACAAACGCTGAATCTGAGGAAGAAGAGGAAATCGCTACTGAAGAGAAAACTGATGAAGAAGAAGTTGTAGAGTTATAAGGAATGTGGGATTTCATCCTCCCACAAGAAGAGGATCAAGAAGCATTCCCGGTTAGTACACGAAGCAGAAATCAGCTTGATCCCCCCCAAACTACCCCTAAGCCAAAGAGCGCAAGATCGGCAACGAAGGATAAAGTCGCACCCAAGAAGACAACATCTAAAGCGACTCAAACCAGCCCAGTCCAAACAGATTCTTCTACTCCATCTAAAACGCTAATCGTTTCTGATGAAATGGAGTACATTATTCGAGAAGATATGAAGAAGACTCGGGCCAACATCACTCTTTACGAATTGAGCAAGTTAAAACACCAGCAAAAGATACTTTTGAAAGAATTACATGCTGTGTCAGTTGCACCTTTGCCTGCCGCTGTAATTTCTCAAGATTCTCATGAAATGGGAAGACCTCCGACTAATGTGATTAACAAGATTGATCCAAATGACATTGCATTAATTGGAGGAAGATCAAGATCTCATACTCCCCCCTTCCTTCTTACCTATGAAATTTTTTAATAAAAATGTGCATAATTGTTTAGTGGATTCTGGAGCTTCATCGAATATTTTACCAAAATCAATATGTACAAAATTGAACGTTCAACCACAAAAGTCTGCCGTGCACATAGTCCAGCTAGATCGATCACAGGTCGAAGTGATTGGAGAATTGAATCAAGTTACCATAAGGCTGTCATCCAACCCAAAGGTATGTCAAGTTATCGACATTTTAGTTGTTGATATTCCAAAATTTTATGGTCTAATTCTTAGCAGATATTGGTCAGAAAAGCTTCATGGAAATTTTGCAACTGATTGGTCACACATGTGGCTCCCTTATAATGGTAAACCCAATCAAATAAAAGTTGAACGAGAAAGACATAAAAAATACATAGTAACGAAGCTAGAGGGAGAGAATGAGCCAGTAGCATATAACAACAGCATTATTGGCAATTACTCAGTAGATTCTTTCCTAGGGAATTTCAATGCTCATACGTCACCTTATTTAGAACATTCTGTTTTGTCTCAAGTTGAAAAATTTTCCCAAGCAGATAGTTCTAGATGTATCAATTTTTTAGATTATCCTGTAAATAAATCTTTGTTTTGGAAATTTGTTTTTGATGGTTCTAAATCTAACGAAGGAGCAGGAGCAGGATGCGTGCTAGTTAGTCCAGAAGGAGATAAAACTATGTTAACTTGCAGGCTTGAATTTGATTGCACCAACCATACCGCTGAATATGAGGCTTTGGTCCAAGGGTTGTACAAAGCAATCGGATTAAACGTCAAATATCTTCAAGTTTTCAGAGATTCAGAAATTGTAGTTAGACAGGTACATAATACTATACATTGTTTATCAGGTCATTTAAAACATTATCAATCTCTAGTTCAAGACCTGACTGAACACTTTATAGCATTTAATATCTCATCAATTTCCACAATCCAGAATACAAGTGCAGACCTCCAAGCTAATGTAGCCTCCAAAATTATCCCTTCAGAAGATTTTAGCCCTGATAGATTTTCAATAGAATTAATCTTTCGACCTTCTATTCCTGACAACATCACAAATTGGAGAATTTTTAACGACGATCCTGACATCGTGAGTTTTCTCACATCTGAAGGATCTTATGCCAATCAAATAATCGACGAAGACCAACATGATCGACAATTGCAACACGATAGCACTAACAATGTTATACCTAAGTCGGTAGTCAAATTAGAAGACCTTTATGATTTGAAAGACCGGTTTAAAAGATCTACTAATTGAAAACTCCAAAGTTCAACTTTGAACTACAAATTAGTAAATCTGGGAATTGATGCCAGACCACAAAACGTCAATCTAGGCCTTGGCCTAACTCCGGAAGAAAAATTAGCATATATCCGTCTATTGAGACAATACATAAATGTTTTTGCTTGGAACTATGATGAACTTAAAATATACGACACTTCTATCATCCAACATACTATTCCAATGATGGAAAATGCAAAACCAGTCCAACAGAAGTTGAGAAAAATCCATCCCAATTTAGAAAATCATATTAAATCCGAACTCAACAAGTTATTGAAAGCCAAAATAATTTTCCCGGTTCGACATTCCAAATGGGTCTCCAACATGGTCCCTGTTAGAAAGAAAAACAGAGATATTAGAATTTGTATTGACTTTCGAAACCTTAATAAAGCCTGCCAAAAGGATAATTTTCCTTTGCCTCCTATGGAACAAATCTTGCAGGCAGTCGTTGGGTCAGAATTAATGTCCTTTTTGGATGGATTCTTAGGATACAATAAAGTGTTGGAACACCCTGACGACCAATTAAAAACCACATTCAGAACCAAATGGGGCACCTATGCATATCAAAAAATGCCTTTTGGCCTGATTAATGCGGGTGCCACTTTTCAGAGTGCCATGGACATTGCATTCGAAGGTTTAGTTAATAAATTTGTGGTAATTTATTTGGATGATATAACTATCTATTCCAAAAAATGAAGCAACCATCTCAGAGATTTGAAACAAATTTTCCAACATTCTCTCAGGTATGGAATTTCACTCAACCCTAAAAAGTCCTTTTTCGCATTAAGTGAAGGAAAACTTCTAGGATTCATAGCGTCAAAAACTGGAATTCACATTGACCTTGACAGAATCAAGATATTTCCAAAATTTCCCTACCTCACAACGAAAAAGCCATGCAATCTTTCCTTGGTCAGATCAACTTTGTAAAGAGATTTGTTCCAGACTTTTCAAGAATTGTATCTCCTTTACAAACAATGATAAAAAAGAACTCAAACTTCAAGTGGGGCTAAGACGAATATGAGGCATTCAATCTAATCAAACAAGCAATTGTGAATGCTCCATCTTTAGCTACAAATTTTTCAGAGCCTTTTATTTTATATACATTTGCCTTTGACAGATCATACGCAGCGATTCTTACCCAAGCAAATGAGGATAAGGCAAAAGCCCCAATTTCTTTTTTCAGTTCAAATTTACAGGGGGCTGAATTAAATTATTCAAATGTGGAGAAGCAGGCTTATGCTGTTTTCAAAGCAATTAAATATTTCAGACCCTTCCTACTCAAAACTCATACAAAAATCATTGTACCGTTTTCAGCAGTAAGAAATCTTTTAGTACAAAAAGAGGTGGGTGAGAAAAGAGCCAATTGGGTTACTGCCTGACAGGAATATGATGTAGAAATCAAACCAGCAAGTATTGTAAAAGGTCAAGGCTTTTGCAAAATGTTGGCTGGAGCATCGCTGATATCTGAAATTCCATCTGCAGACATACAAGTGTACGAGGTAAGCCTAAACGATAATGAGTCATTATATGCTGATATCATTTATTATCTGAAGAATGGGTATGCCCCTTCATACCTCGATCATACCAAGAAAAGAGCTCTAAGATTGAAATCCAAACAATATCAACTCTTGAATGATGTTCTTTTTAGGAAAAATTATGATTATGTTCTACTTAGATGTCTTGAAGAATCTGAAGCTAAAAATGTTTTGCAGGAACTCCACGACGAGCCAGCAGGCAGACACTATGTTGGAGATGCTACTGCACATCAAATCTTACGCGCAGGATATTACTGACCCACATTATTCAAAGACTCGCACAATTACATAAGGAAATGTCAAGTCTGCCAAACAGCCGCTGGAAGACAGAAGAAACCATCTTTGCCACTACAACCAGTCAACATTGAGCGACCTTTCGATCAGTGGGGATTGGACATAATAGGTGAGATCGTTCCTCACTCTTCTAAGCAGCATAGATACATACTTACAGCAACAGATTACTTTACTAAATGGGTAGAAGTAGTTCCACTCAAGACGGCTAATGCTAAACATATCATTGAATTTATAGATCAATTCATAATCACCAGGTTTGGATTCCCTTCCGCTTTAATGTTTGATAATGCATCATACTTTTTTGGAAATGCAATGACTGAATTTGCACTTAAAAGAGGTTTTAAACTTAAATATTCCGCCAATTATTATCCACAAGGGAACGGGTTAGCTGAATCTACCAATAAAAACCTAATTAGGATCATCAAGCGAACAGTTGACCAAAATCATAAAAATTGGCATAAATCTTTAATATATGCTTTATGGGCATATCGAATAACACAAAAAGCTTCAATTGGCACTTCTCCATTCAATTTAGTTTATGGAAAAGAAGTAGTTCTCCCAACCCATTTAGCAATTCCTTCTCTGTCTTTAGTTCAATATATTGATGAATTACCAACTTCCTCCTTACAACTAAGACAAATGGAAATAATCAAGTTAGAAGAACAAAGAGAGCAGGCCAAAAGAACTCACGCTCATCATCAAGCATTAGTAAAAGCCTCTTTTGGTTCAAATATAATGACCAGAAAAGATTTTCAGGGGGGAGATCTAGTTTTAAAATGGGACAAGGCTCATGAAGAAAAAGGAAAACATTCAAAATTTCAACGAATGTGGCTTGGTCCTTTTCAGATTGTAGAAGTCATAGGTCCGTCCACTTTTGTGTTACAGGATTTAACAGGGAAGAGAGATTCCTTACCTATTAATGGTCAAATTCTTATGAAATATTTTCCTTAGAAGATTATTCTTCTGTTTTGAAAACTAGTTTTTTAGTTTTTATTTATTTTTAATAAAACTAGTTGTGAATGGTTACATTAGGAATTTACCAAAAAGAAACCAATTCTCTTTCAGATTTTGAGTTTTGCTTGTATAAATAGCAAATATTTTGGAAAACTGATATTTATTATTGGAAGATACAGTTAAATACTCTAGCCTAGATATGATACTAGTTTCAACTTCATAAAATTTTATGAAAACAACCTTTAGTGGGAAATTGTTTTATATCAGTGCAATGAAAGGTATCAATAACAAAATAAATATTCTCTGTAGAACAACTCCTTCCAAAAACTCTAGTATTGTCGTCCAGAGCTATCTTAAGGAAACAATGACTTCCTCCCTACTAAGGAAATCACAAATTTCAGAGGAGCAATTCAAGGATACACTTCATCTTAAAGAGTAAGAGGTCTCATCACGAGCCGACTTATCATAATCACAGATATTATAACTAGCTGACTTTGCCAAAACTGCATACCACAACAGTGCAATGACTTAAGATTGTCCCAATCAAAAGGCAAGGGGTCTCATCACGAGGTCTCATCACGAGCCAGCTTGTTCAACAAGTTATAAGTCAAGTGAATGACTGTGTCATAAATTGGCCATGAAACCAAGACATTGTTCTTTAAGAATAAAAGAAAATCAAATGCAATAAGTGTTGATGTGAATTCTTCTTTGAGAATTGTAGGTTTCTTTACGTAGGATTCAGGATCATTACTGGGTGATAGGTAACCTTGTCGAGGCTATGAACGCCTGATGGCAGTGGAGGCTCTACCTACGACAAATGAGTATACTTAAAACTGTTTTATAGAGAAGCCTTTGTTTTATCTTTACAACCAAGTAATGACTGATGTAAATACAAGGACTAGCTTGAGGAAACAACTAATCAAAGTTGAAAATAGTTGAAACAAAATACCATTGACAGGTTAAAGCATAATGTACTTTATCTTTCTATAATAAAGTTTAATTTTTCTGGAAAATTTTCTGTTTTTGGAAGTTTAGAAAATTCAAAAGAACGACAGAGATAATTGGTCCTTCCAAGTGAATTGCCAATTGTTGTGGCCACCAACAACCCCCCTTTTTTTGTTTAGTGTTATTACTAATACTAAATAAAAGGGGACCCTTAGTCAAAAAATAAAAAAAAAAATCAATTAGTGATTGTATTTCCTTTTCAATAAAACTTATTATCATAAACTTAAGAATCGACCCTTGCGAAATCTAAAAACTTAAGTTTTCTGATGAAGGAAGGTAAAATCACTCCTTAAAGGATATCGCATCGCAAAAAAGACAACAGCATGCCTCCTTACGAGCTAAAATTTAAAACCGCGAGAATGCGATGCGAAATTGCATAAAGATAAAACATATATCGCATCGCAGATCTTAAAAGCATACTTATGATAAAAAATTGCAGAAAACGCCGATATGCGATAGCGCATATCGCAAAATCGCACCTCGTAAAGAAACTGCTGAACACAAAATATGCACATCTTACAATCATGAGATATTGTGATATTGCGATGGTGCAACACTGCGAAATTGCGATAATGCGGCAAAACAACCTTACGATAAGATAAAATAAAAATCATGTGATCTTGCGATCTTGCGATATGCGATGTAACAAATCTGTGATATCGCAAAGCAAATCGCAAAATCATCCTGTCGCAAATTTGTCTAGTTCATTGTTTAAGAAAAAGTGTTAAACGAGATTGGTTATGTGCTTTAATGCTCATTAATGAAATATAGTTTTGAGTTTATCAAAGAGTCAGTTCACGTAAGGTGGCATATTTTACATGTCTTTGACAGTCAAAGCATTCCCGTCATTATGTATTATCATTACTCTCACTTCACTTGTAACTAAAGATTATACAAAGCAGTGTACAAGAAATTACAGTGAAGAATAGGTGAGGCTCTGGTATGTGAAGATAACGAAATGGCGCCCTTATACACATTCACCGCATGCAACAGAAACGCAGTTGCAGATTTAGCTTGTTCAATTCTGCCCCGGATAACAGCAAAACCCAGTCCGCCAAAAGAAAGCATGCAAGGGGCATAAAACACATCAAGGAAACCCAGACTGAAAAATAGAGGCAGTTTCCGATGCGCGATTAGCGCTTAGAAACAACATAAATCTCGAGGAAAAATCTCTCGAAGAGGATGACTCTCAAAAACAACATAAATTCTGCAGAAAAGATGGTGCTAAAACTTCTTCCAAACAGAAGTCGGTCTCGAATGCTATCCCTAATAGTTCATCTCAGAATCCACCTAGCCCTGGTAAAACCTTAGAGTTCCATGCTATCCAGTCTACCACAGCAGACAAATCCTCGAAAGGGAAAAAGAAAGGCAAAGGCAAAGCCAAATCCGATGCCCCGAAACAAGGTCCTCCCAAATCATCTGCTGGTGAATCTTCGCAATGGAAACCTAAGTATCCCTGCCTCATTTGTGAGGAATATCACTACACTAAGGATTGTCCTTGATGATTTGAAGTTAGTCACCTGCTCAAAGGTACCCTTGTTGTCCTCAAAGAGCCATTTCTGTCTCAGCAGACCCAAATGGTAGACCAACCCCAATCTGCTTCCTTCAGATCTCAAGTGTTCATGATGAGCACGCCTATTAATGTGGCTACTGTTATGCTCTTAACCTGCAAGACAATACCAGAATACCAAATATGCGAAGAAATATACCCATAACATAGAACAATGAGAAACAACAGCGAGTATTTTATTATTCAAAAAGCAATGTTCACTTTCCTCTTCGAGGGGGCAACCTCCAATAGAGCAGAGCTCGATTACAAAATAAGACACGATGCTCCTCGCAGGGAGTCTCTATCCTTTATATATGATTCGTACATGCAATACCATGGAGCAATACCATGGTTCTTATTAACACCATCTATTTAATACCATGGCGTATTTGCAAATAACTGTGGTCCTGTCATTAAATGCGGGTTAACCACTTACAATTTTGAATATGGGCTTTATTGACTCTTTACTTAACTATACTTATAACTCGATCCTATTACATAAATAAGGGGGTTAAGGTGGGACCCTAACATGCCCTCCCCCATAAGAATAGCCTTGTCCCAAGGCTGAAGTTGCAGAAACTGCTAAAGAATAGTGGCTGGTTCCTAGGTTGCATCTTCCGGAGACGTGTCTTTCCACTTGACGAGGACTTCCTTGATCATTCGGCCACGTAGGTGCCATTCTCGTGTGTCCAGGACCTATTCAGGTTGGGGCCAGATTGACCCTTCTTCATCCAGTTCAGGTAGACTGGTTTGAATTCTGCAATTGTTCCCAATCACTTTCTTGAGGCATGAGACATGGAAAACTAGATGGATTTTTGCAGTGGGTGGCAAAGCTAGCTTGTAGGTCACTTCTCCAATGCGCTGCAGTACTTGATACAGTCTGTAGAGTTTTGGAGATAGTTTCTGACACCCCTTTCCTTTGAGTGATGTTTGCTTATATCGTTGTAGCCTCAAAAATACCTGGTCTCCTTCTTGAAATTAGTGTTCTGATCGATGTTGATCTGCTTGTTGCTTCATGCGGTTTTGAGCTTGATGAAGATTCTCTCTAAGATGGGCGATTATGGTTGTGTGGTTCTGTAGGAGTTGATCCACTGCTTGTACCTTTGAGCACCCCTTGATATAAGAAGTAGATGAAGGAGGGAGTTGACCATAAACTACTTCATATGGAGTCATTTTGGTGGTGGCATGATAGTTGGTGTTATACCACCATTTAGCTAGAGGTAACCACTATACCCAGAGATGTTGCTTTTCTGAAGTGAAACACCTAAGGTAGGTTTCCAGGCATTTTTTGACTGCTTTAGTTTGACCATCAGTTTGTGGATGATAGGAAGTACTGAGCTTTAGTTGGGTACCTTGTAGCCTGAAGAGTTCCTGCCAAAAATTATTGGTGAAGACCAGGTCACGATCAGACACAATGGAAGTGGGCATGCCATGCAATTTGAAGATCTGATCCATGAAAGATTGAGCGACCAAAGTTGGTGTAAAAGGGTGGGGTAGGGCACAAAAATGAGCATACTTAGAAATTCTGTTCACCACCACCATGATGACTGACTTGTTTCCTGACTTTGGAAGGCCTGTAATGAAATCCATAGAAACCTCCGTCCATATTGATGTCGGAATGGGCAATGGTTGTAATGTGCCTGGTGCTTTGACCATCTCTCCTTTGTGGCGCTGACAGACGTCGCATTCCGCTACAAAAGTAATAATGTGCTTTTTCATTCCTGTCCAAAAGAATGATTTTCGAGTGTGAGCATA
Source organism: Pinus taeda (assembly GCA_000404065.3). NCBI lineage: Eukaryota > Viridiplantae > Streptophyta > Pinopsida > Pinales > Pinaceae > Pinus > Pinus taeda. Next base: position 21,886 of record APFE031570404.1, read on the forward strand.
TGTCTTCTAAAAGCCTGAATGTCTTGCAGTGGGGGATGAGTGCAACTCCGCCAAAATGCTGCTTTTGAGGGTGGACGTTGGTGATAGTACGACTCTATCCTTGTAGCACAGAATCTCATCCTACCATGAGTAGCCCTTGGTGGAATTTGGATCCACTTGCAATTGAGTAATGAGTTGGGAGAGCCAGGGATGTGAAAACCATTCCCTGCGAGCCTCTTCAATCCATTCTAGAATGGGAAGGGAAATTGTGAGCAAGGTACTTTCGTCCTCAAATTGGCGAGATAATGCATTTGCTACAATATTTTCGTGCCCTTTCTTGTAAATTATCTCATAATCATATCCTAACATTTTGGCGAGCCATTTATTTTGTTGTGGTGAGGATAGGCATTGCTCCAAAAAATGTTTGAGACTTTGATGGTCTGTGCAGATTTGGAAGTGTCGCCCCAACAAGTAAGGTTGCCAGGTATGTACTGCATGTAAGATGGCCATCATCTCCTTCTCATAGGTAGATTGTCCCAAATTCTTCCCACTTAGTTGTTGGCTTGTGAAGGCCAAGGGTCGACCTTCCTGTATTAAGACTGCCCCAATACCCGTACCCGAAGCAACACATTCAATGAAAAAAGATTTGGTGAAGTCTAGTAGTGCTAAGACTGGAGTGGAACACATGGCATTTTTGAGAGCTGTAAAGGCTCGTTGTGCTTCATCATTCCAGAGGAATGCATTTTTCTTGAGGAGTTGAGTGAGGGGCCTCGTAATGTGACCATAGTTGCGGACAAATTTGCGATAGTAGGCCATTCCTACATTGCCTGGATATTTTTGGGATCCACCCTGACACCTTCACGCCCCACAATATGGCCCAAATAGTCAACTTCTTCCATGCCAAAAGAACACTTGGACATATTAACAAATAATTTATGCTCGCGAAGTAGATGCAAGAGTTGATCTACGTGCTAAAGATGTGTTGCCCAAGTGCGACTGTAGATGAGGATGTCATCGAAGAAAACAAGGACAAATTTTCTGAGATATGGTTTGAGCAGGTGATTCATAAGGCTCTATAAAGTAGATGGGGCATTACAAAGACCGAATGGCATGACCAAAAACTCATAATGGCCTTCATGAGTTCATAAAGCAGTCTTTGGAATGTCAACTTATTTCATGCAAATTTGGTGGTAACCTGAATGAATATCAAGCTTAGTGAAGAATTGAGCCACATTTAATTCATCCAGCAAATCATCAACAATCGGGTTGGGAAATTTATCTTTGACTGTCAACTTAGTCCCGCCAAAGCCAATTACGTGGAAATTGTCTTGGCTTCAAACTCTGGATCCTCTGATTCTCATGTGTAGAAGACATCTTTCGATACTTACTCTCAATCCCCTTGGCTTGGCACTTTGGAATCGCCTGATCCCTTAGCCGACACCTTCCTTGCTGATGAAGGTACCATGGAAATCATGTCTCTCGAGGAACAACCATGCATCGATACTCATCAGTACTCCTCATTCCTGCCTCGCCCGGTGGTCATGTCTACGACTTTCGAAGAGTCCTCTTCTCCATTTCCGCCATTGATTGTTACTCATGAAGTATGGTCGGAAGGAAATCTAGGTAATATTACCCAAACAATGACGATTGACATTTCTATCAAACCCGGTATTGTTGAACACGTTCAAATTGGGGTGTCTTATTCTCTATATGAGATCAAGACATATACTTGTCTATTTCAAGAATTCTGTGATGTGTTTGCATGGTCTTACAAAGAAATGCCCGAAATTGATCCTAACATTGTAGTGCATGAAATACCAACGTATCCGCACGCAAATCCCATTCGCCAACAGCTTCGTCCAGTGCACCCTAGGAAGGTTGTTGCTATTAAGGGTGACGTTGAAAAGCTTCTCAAGGCTGGGTTCATCTATCCCACCCCCCTTACAAATTGGGTGTCAAATATTGTCCCAGTGACTAAAAAACAAGGCACGATTCATGCTTGCATGGATTATCGAGATCTTAATCTTGCATGTCCTAAAGACAACTATCTTACTCCCTTCATTGATCAAATCATTGATGAATGTGCCGAGAGTGAGATCTTTTCCTTTATGGATGGTTTTTATAGTTATAACCAGATTAATATCACACCGACCGATCAAGAAAAGACATCCTTTATCTGTCCATGGGGTATGTTTGCGTATAAGAAGCTCCCTTTCAGCCTTAAAAATGTTGGAGCCACATTTCAATGGGCAATGCCCTATGCGTGTCATGATATTTGCAACATTGTCCAGACTAACTTGGATGACCTTCCCACTCATTCTCGTAAGCTCCAAGAACACCCAAACCATCTTCGGCAGATTTTTCTCCGCTGCAGACACTATAACATTCGGTTAAATCCGCACAAATGTGTTTTCTGCGTGGAATCAGGATGACTCCTCGGCTTCATCGTTTCCAAGGACGGTATTCTCCTGGATCTGTTAAAAGTCGAGGCCATTGTAAACTTACCCCCTCCATCCTCATTACACCAAATCTAGAGCCTGCAAGGAAAGGCCAACTTTCTCCGTTGTTTTATACCAACTATGTCGGGTTGGCCATAGGATTTACCGGTTTCTCAAACAAGGAATGCCCTTTGTATGGGAGGAAGTGGCCCAAAAATATTTTGAAGATGTCAAGGCCATCCTCGTCAATGCTCCTCTATTGCACCTGCCGGACTATTATCGAGATTACTTCCTTTACCTAGCCGCGGCCCCTAGCACCATTGCTACGGTCTTGGTCCAAGATGACGACGAAGGTAGCAAACATGTAATCTACTACCTTAGTCAGAATCTCCTCGACATTGAAACGCGTTATGCACATGTAGAGAAGTTGGCTTTGGTTGCCGTTCAGGTTGTTCAACGCTTTCGGCACTATATCCTTTTATGTACGACTACAATGATTTCTGAATGCAACCCTATGACCTATATCCTGACTTGTCAGTTGCAGGTGGGAAAGTATTGTAAATGGATCGTCATCCTGCAAGAATTAGATTTGTTCTTCACTACAGCCAAATGTAAGAAGTCACTTGTTTTCGCCGAATTGATTTGTTCCCTTCCCTCAAAGGCTCTCCCTACTGGTGCAAATGAAAAACTTCCATATGAGACCCTTTTCCTAATTAGCACCCTTGATCCATGGTACGGTGATATCATTGTGTATCTCCAAATGTCCACATTTCGGTCCGCGTTGACCAAGGATGATCGCTGAAGGATTCGGCATCATTCCCAACCCTTTTTTGGATTGCAGATTACTGTGGTGTGATATGTGGAAGGAGCTCAGATTCTCCACAGTGTTCATATTTTATGGTCGACGTTTCGAGTCTGAACCTAGACTCATCATCAGGACAATTTTGTGGAGAAAAAAAATTGGCGATACTTTATACTGTGTCAGTGTCGATTCAGTTCTTTGTCGATGCCTTACGATCGAGGAAGCTGAAATAGCTCTCAATGATTTCCACTTCGGGGCATGTGGTGGTCATATGTCTCATTACGCTACAGCTCAAAAACTCCTTCGCGCTAGTTATTTCTAGCCATCTATCTTCAAGAACTGCATTCTTGTTGTTTGTAAGTGCCACGAATGCCAAATTTACCAATGCAAGGTGTGTGCCCCACCCGCTCACCTACACCCCGTCATTACTGTTGGTCCCTTTTCCAAATGGGGCATCGATTATATGACATGTAACCGTCGTTCGGTCGGGGGGCATGGCTATATTATCATTGTTGTGGATTATTTCACCAAATGGGCCGAATATTCTACAGATGGTAAGATGACGGCGCAATTCCTTTTCAACCATGTTATTTCTAGGTTCAGCATACCCCAAGCCATTATCACAGACCATGGCTCCCATTTCAGAGATTACATGAGGGCTGAGCTGACATCTACATTGGGCTTGCACCACGATGGCTCGAACCCATATTACCCTCAGGCCAACGACCAAGTTTAAGACTTGAACAAGGTCTTGGTCACAATACTTCAGTGTATTATTGGGATGCACAAGTCCAATTGACATCTCATGCTCTTTTCATCTATGGGGGCCTACCGAACCTCAACCAAAGACGCAACTGGTTTCACACCATTCCAACTAGTCTATGGTCTGGAAGCAACATTGCCGATCGAATGCGAGATTCCTTCGCTCAAGTTAGCTTTTGAACTCCTCCCTAAAATGTCACCTTAAGAGGAATGCCTCTTATATTTAGAATGACTGGACGAGACTCACCGTCTCGCTACCTTGGTCATCAAAGCACAAAAGAAATGGGTTAAATCCCATTTCGATCAGTCGATCTCCCCTCGTGCATTCTCTGACGGTGATTTGGTCTTATTATACGACCAAGGTAACGATAAGCTGGGGATAGGCAAGTTCAAACCTATGTGGCATGGACCCTATATCGTGAAACGCATTTTGAAGAAAGGAGCCTATGAGCTTATGGATTATGAAGGAAATCCTCTCGATAAGCCCTGAAACGGGCTTTACCTCAAAAAGCACTATGCGTAGGTCATCTTGCATGGTTAGTTATGTACATTAGGGTGCGATTCATTTTTGTACAACGTGGTTTTGTGTGATAGTGTTCAAACAACTTTCCTATTTACTATGCTTTTCTTGCTCTACAGATGTCTGTGACTCATCACGTTGGTTTCACTGATGGTGCTTGCCGTAGTACCCAGAACCTATCATCTGCGGCATGGGCTATTTATGACCCTAACGGTGAATTGATCAACCTTCAAGGTATCTGCCTAGGTCGCACAACCAACAAAATTGCTGAATTCAGTGCGGTCATCGAACTGTTGTCAGAAGCCATCGCTCTGGGCATCAGAGAATTGGTTGTCAACCTGGATTCACAGCTTGTTGTCCTTCAACTCAACAGGCAATATTCCATCGGGAACCCTCAAATATTGAGAATGTATCTCTGCATCCGTCTATTGGAAAGGCATCTTGATTATATTACATATCATCATATTCCTGGACCCATGAATACATTAACAGATGCATTAGCTAATTACATGTTGGATAGACATTCACGAAAGATGTAAAAGATAAGACAAACCATTTGTACCATAATAGAAATGAAAAATACAACATATATATATCTATATATATATAATATATATATATATATCTATATATAGATGGTGAGAATGTTTGATACATCAGAACCCCAAAAATAATATGTGTCTAAAATAACATCGGTAGCTCATAGGCCTCAAAAATTATGTAAGTGTTGGACCTAGGAACTAATCAGCATGGTGATCATGGTATCACGAGACAACTTGTGCAACACGAGTCAGAAATTGGCAGATGCGATCTGAGACTCCCACCGTGTGCCTTTGGTACTGACAGGGAATGTCTCCTACCCGAGCATACTCTGGGATACCATGATTTAACCCCTCAAGGTTCCTCGCGATCTCCTCCTCATTATCACTCCCTTCTTGATAAGGGGCGACAACATCGATAGGGTGGGGGATGCGCTTGGCTATTGGGGGCATCCCAGCTGGATGCTCTGGTCCAACATATACATTAACAAGAGAAATGTTATAAGCATATATATACCAAAAACAATTAAAAAATCTCAAAATTAAAATTTTGATTTTTTACCTTCGTCATCGAAGTCGTCTCCATCTGGTAAGGGCATGTCTAGATCTCCACAGAAATCAGTGCCACTGTATGGCCAATCCTCCATGACGATTTTTTGTCGTCATAGCCATGAAAATAATGCAGGTTGGTATGACATATGCTGACCCCCAGTGATCTTGGGCATCAAACAGCTCTAGCGGGCCATCCGTGGATCGCATGGCATAGGAGGATCTACCTCAGTCAGTTGATACTGGAACAGTGGTACTCGTTTTAGGAAGAAGGTCACAAGTGTAGATCCTAAGCAAAATTTCTTCAGATTCCCCACTTTGGCTTTGGAAAACTAGCGCTTGATGTTCATCTTCATGGCCTCTACCCAGTTGAAGATCGTAGGAGCTGTGCAGTCAATATCGTAAAGGAAATTTGACTTGTTAGTCTCATGTTCCACCTGGGACCCCCCCACTCTATTGATAGCCAATAGAAGCACCCTCAACATCAGATCCCGCACACTGGAAATATCTATCTTCCCACTCTTGGATTTCAGGGCCTCAGGGCAGTGTTCGGCAAGCAAGGAAGATATACTTGCCCCAATCGGACGTGACCCATACAAGTTCACTGGCTCCCCTCTGTGGGACAGTCCAGTGATGAAGTATATTTTTGAAGTTTCCAATTCCAGCCCCTGGTCACCAATGACAAAAATATCTCGATTAATGTCCCAAAGACTAATCAGGTATTGAAGCAACTCGGGTTGGGCCCGCATCCCCGGCGTAAGAAAGAATTTGCGGAGCCTACAAGCCCTCAAAGCCTCGAGGCATTTTGGGTCATTCATTGCCTGGGTGTTAACATCTTCATGTTCTTGTTCTTTCCAATCCACCATTTTTAGTGACTCTCTCCTGCAAAAGCCATTAATTTGAGTCAATAATCATCCTTGGCACATAAAATTCAATTTTAAACGGTCAGTTTTTGAGAAAATAGGGTTTTTCCCTGTCCACGGTGTTGGCGCACCTGTTTTAAAAATAGTTGCACCAATCGACATGGATGGCTTTGTTAATCACCCTGGGCCAGCATGATTCCGTGCCCATAAATTGTGCCGACCGAGGGCAAAAAATATTTCCAAAAACCTCCTTAAAAATCTAAAAAAGTGGCTAAAAGCATAAATGAAGAGCATGAAAATGGAGCTCGGGGCTTTGACTGTTACTTGGAACTGGTGGCTCGTCGATTGACCTCCCGGATCTCCTGCAATATGCTCCGGAACAATTAGGACAAAAGTGAGTAAAAAGTCTTCACAACAAAGGTAAAATGGTAAATGGTAAAATATATTTACTTTTCCCATTTTTATTCATTTTTCGTGAGAATATCAGGTTTTGTAAAAATTTTGACCTATTTTCTCTCAAGGACTCGATAATACACTTTACCTTACTTGTGTAGTGACAGGTGATGGATGTTCGATGATGATGATGAGTCACGTTTCAACTCTTTTCTCGACTTGTTAAACTCATATGAAAAGATTGCCGAGTATTTTCCCTTTTTGACTCGTTAAAGAGAATAAAAATGGGGGGTCTGCTTTTATCTTTTTTCTGACCCTTTAAAAGCGAAAATATGGCCGAGCCCTTGTCATTTCGAACTCGTTAATGGATGTGAAACGTCATGTGCCTAATATAATTTAACCCCTTTTTTGGGCTGGTAGGCACTATTTACAAAAAAAGTACTCCTTGAATGAAATGGTCAAGCGGTTCTCTCAAGTATTTTTTTCTACCTTTTCGTGCTCGAGAGACAAAAATGTATGAAAAGGGACCATGTGGAGTTTTCTTTTATGTGTCTTTTTCAAACTCTCTGAACATGAAAAATATACCGAGTTACACCTTTGTTGGACTCGTTAAACTATTAAACGACATCGTATTTGTCACCATGACGAACATGAGCTTCTCCTTCCTAGAGCTCGTTAAACTTACGAGGTCGGATTCGTCTGAACGATGAACTTGCAATGCAAGCAGATTCTATCCCCTTCAAGTTTTCAATTAAAAAATAATTGGGGTACCTGCCAAAAATGGTGGGGAGAAATTTGGAAATCTATCGGTCGTGTCGGCAGCTCACTCTTGAACGTGACACTCTTTGTTTCGTGTTGGGTTGGGATATCCTCCTTTGTATCGTTGACCTTCCTAGTTTTGGGTCATTTATTTTTGCCTTCCATTTAATCCCTACCATGTCATCGTGACCACCGATCCTATGGATCCAAAAGTTGCCAAACTTCCAGTTGTGTTTCCGATATATTCAAGAGTTGTTCTTCTGCAGTTACACTTACCTATGATTCTCTGTATCATCCAAAATCATTTTTCATCCTCTTGTCTCACGTTGATAATGTCGGATTCATTATGGCCCACCTTCGACATAGTCACTTTCCATCGACCTCAACTCATTATTCGGGAAGTTGATCGAGAGACTCCCCTCCAGTACATTAGAGCTTGCATGCCCTAATGGCAAGTTCTTCGCACTCGATGACAAGTTCACATCATTGGCTTTTGATCAAGTGATTTCATGGGTTTTTGACTTCAGTTCCTATATTCACATTCCATGAATTGTGCTATAGTACCTTGAGGACCATTGTCATTATTGGTGGTTTCTCTCGCGCTTGATAGCAGTTTACATCATTGATTGGTAATCAAGCGACTTTCTAGCATGTTCGATGCCAACACATCCATTCACATGCTAGGATTTGTACTTTGATTGGGTTGTGTTGGAGCGCAAGACCCTGGACTCAGATCACAAAAATCCAGGTTGTGAAGTGATGTGACATGGTTATGATGATATGCATGTCTCTTTTAGATGGTTGGTTGCGACTAGACCATGAGTTATCATATGTGATCCTTCTCATTATCGGATGGCTGTGACCATACCTTGGTTTCATTATGATCCTTCTTGATAGATGGATGCACCCATACCTAGATCCATTTACATGATAATTCTCTGGATGGTTGCATCCTAACCACGATTCATGTATCATTTTACATAGATCCCAGTCTATGTATATGTATCTGTACTTGCTTGTAGGTTTTCTGATGGCAGACCGGTTCCTCGCACTGATTTATAAAGCATTTCATCCCTCACTCCATGAAACATAGTTAATAAACATCCATTGGGATTATGGAGTTAGAAAATGTTTAGTAACAATATTAGCTTAACACGGAAGTCAGGGCATCAAGAGTTCAATATACTAGTAACATATAAGAACATGTAGGAAACACAGTCTTCAAATGCATGAAGGAAGTTAGAGCAATGCCAATGAGTTCTAAGTAACATACATTCATACCACTGCAAATGAGGAAACGAGGACAATCATAAGACAATCAAGCATTGAACTCTCTTCTGAATCTTGAGTAGGAAAGCCAAACTCTGTATTACATAAAAAACATAGTCTTCTACAATGACACAATATGAGTGTTTTTCTAAAAAATTTCCAACCCTTGGTGCCTTAAATCTCTTGTCATATATAGATTTCATTACAATTTTGGATTCCTTCCTCCAGCATGAGGGGAGTTCAAATTTTACTTGACCTGACACCTATTGATACTTAAACAAACTATTAATTACAACTAGCTGTTAACTAGCAGTCCTAGAGACCTAATACAACTAGGAGTGTAACTCCTTATTATGCTGGCAACAACCTTGACTATGAAATAAACTCATTCTTTGACAACTGTCTCTCTTCAAATTTGGCTTAAGTGATGGTTTTAAACTCCATGCTAGCCTCTGCTTCCTTATCCTTTGACTGCTCCTCGATATTAGGAAACTGTCGCTGTATTTCTGCTTTGGTCTCCAGGGAGGTTCTTCGAAGTCTGCTAACCATACTGTCTACTTTAATCACATGTGATGCATTGTATTAACTACAGATCCTGCTCCTATACTCGTGCAAAGACATAACCCTCTTGAATTTTTCCTGAAGAATGACAAATGGTCTGAGCTACGAAATGACTGCTATTTTCGTAGCGTAGGGTTTGAGGTATCTACATGTCTCTCATTTCTTGAATTTGCCTTTGCTTGAGGTTCAAAACTTCTTAGGTGGTATTCTTATGTCTCTGTAGCATCATACTTTCAAAATAATCCCCCTTTCATTTCAAGATTAATCCACAAAAACAAAACTGGTAGCTACGACAGTTTCGTAGTGCGCTACAAAAATGTTGTGCATTATATGTCACCTTCAGCAGTTTCGTAGCGTGCTATGAAACTGCTGTGTGAGTCAAAAACACACAGTTTTTGTCATTCTTGGGATTTTTAATGGTTTCACCATATGCTAATGAGCCATCCAAAACTGACATTGTCCATCCAAAAACAATCTTCAATCTTCAAAAAGGTAAGTTTCACATCAAAATTGTTTCAAAACTTCTTCACTTACTATTTGGTTCATTTATGCTGAGGCTGTCCTTCAGGTTCATTCACTTGAATCTTCAAATCTTCAATTTGTCTTTTCATCATCCAGATCTTAGTTCCTAATTTTCCATTGATCCTTCTGATATATCTTGCTTCCTTTATTGCAGAGATAGTCCAAGTGAAATATTGAGCATCACTGCCCACTACTTCATATCTTGGAAATTTTCCATCTTCCCAACTGGCTTTTACTCTTTTGAAATTTGCTTTTTCAACTGCATGTTTCCTTGCCCTTTCCTTGAGTTGGGAAGTCTCAATATTGGTAGAAACCAATTTCTTTTTGACCTCCTCAAAGCTACATTCTTCTTCATGAGTGATAACTGCCTCGTTTCTGTCATCTTTGTGCACTAGTGATGATTGTACTGATGGAACCACAGGCTCTTCAAGGAAGTCTGCTGCGTCCCCTATCTCACTTACCTCTAGCTATACCTCTTGTAACCTTCTTAAATGTCTAGTCACAGGCCTTCTTGGCTTGAAAACAAACTCTAAGACTTGGTCATCGAATTTGAGTTTTTTAGAAGATTTGACTCTTTTTGTTTTGTTTCTACCTACTTCAAATAAGTCTGCTTGGACCAGAGGGGACTCTTCTATGTCGATAGCCTGGAGGAGATCATTCAAACTTCCCTTTGAAGCTGGGCTTTCATCAGTAATCAATGCTTTCCCCTTTTCCTTGGCTAATTGACTTCTGGTTACTCTTCTTTGGATTGTTTTATCAATAGACTACTCTTGTACCACTTCCTTGATCTGAACTTTATTCTTCTGTGACTGTTGAGGGGTATCTTGAACCATTAGTGGTGTCATAGGCTCCTTCACTTGCTTTTTGCCTTTCAATTTCACAAAACTACTTGATCTTTCTTCCTCTTGATGACTTACTCCCGGTGAATATATTTCCTTAGCCTTAGGGCTAAGGCCTATTTCAGTTCTAAAGCATGTCATAAACAAGAAAGCAGACCATTCTCTGCCTATCTTCTGAAGCTCATGTAAAACAATTAATTTAATCAAACCATGATGGAACAACGAGGTTTCACAAGCCTCTTTCTTCAATTGAATCCTATTAGACATCTTGCCTAAGCTACAAAATAGATAAAAAGGAAGGTCTAAATATATTTTTCTAGTGAAATGTAATAAAATCTTAAAATGGTAAGAATACACCTTATGGTACCTCCCTTCACAGGTAAAATATCTTTAGATGCATGAAAGTAAGTTGGCATATGAAACTTTTACATAGCTTCTGGGCACTGATTTGGTTAAGTCTGAGTCTATGTATTCTGGCTTCAGAAATTCCTTGCAAGGTGCCATTTCAAATTTGAAGTTCTTAAACCATCTCTCCTGGCCTCTGGGGATCTCTGTGACTGTAGATATAACCTTAGGAGAAACTGGTATTTCTAGCACTCCAACCTTTGAATTCAAACCAGTGAAATTAAAGGAAAAATCCTTGGTTACTTGAATGTGACCTCCCTGAAGCTTTTCGCAGAACCTCCAGCAACCCACCTGTTTGAATGCATGTTCAACCTCTCTGTTCCTCGAAAATATAAGCCTTCAGGCTCAGCTCTAAGACACTGGCCTGATCTATGATTTTTCTTTTCTTCAAACATTTCTGTGAGACCCCTGCAAGGAGACTTGAAACAACTTGCTCTGTCTTAGTTTGAACACTGCCTTGCTTGAGTTGAAATGAAGAACTTCCTCGCTTGAGCTTTCAAAGAATTCTGGTAAATGTCATCCCTGAGCTTGCCAATTGTCTCTTATGCATGAAAGGAGCACAAAAAATACCAAGACCAATTCACCTTACCTTACCCTTTTTGAAATTTGAAAAGAGTGCGTACAAAACCCCTAACGAATCTAATGATGAGAGTGAATGACTGCATGTGATAAGCAAGGTTCATGGACTGACACCTAATGATGAAACATTAACGAATTTTGATGGATTTGACAGCTAGACAAGATTTGGCACGAATCCCCGATTTCATAGCGCATCCAGTGCAAATTTTGGGTTTTGTGCTACGAAAACTCCTAACTACGAATCCTCGATTCATAGCGCACATAGTGTATTTTCTGACTTTTGTGCTACAACAACTCCTAGGTAGTTTCATAGTGCATGTCAAATTTGAAACAACCTTAACACATGACACTTTTGAAATAATGAGGGATCAATGATAGGTAGGACAAGATTGTTGAACTTATTTGATGATGGGAACAAGACTCCACTCTATGATTTAGACTTCCTAAACAAAACAATAAAAATGACTTGACCAAGACTAACATAAAACTTTGGAACCATACCAGCTGTCCAAAATCTTAGATTTTTTTTTCTTTAGTGATAACCAAAATCATTAGTAGTAACACCATTAATAATAGTAATTATGCTACATTAACAATAATACATTAATTATAACATATATACACTAATAATAACATCATATAATATATTATTGTATGTAACAAATAATTTTATTACAATATTATAATGTTATTGTTGATATTATTATTATTATTATTAATACTTGATCTGTAAATTGTCATGGATATTCCAGTGGACAATTCGTCACAACAAATCTGATAAATTATACTTAAGAGTATGAAATGTACACTATGAGGGTTTACTTCTCTTTAGATTTTTGGATCAAAAAATTAATGTTGATTTTTTATGTATGAAAATTATAATTATGTAGAAAATAAAGAACAACTTAATAAAAACTCATAAATGATGATTTGACATAAGATATAACCTAGGAAACCCTTTTGAGAGAAAACCCAATAATTGGAAGGTGAGGTCGCTCTTCTCTCTTTCTCTGAATAGAAAATGGTTGTGAGTACAAAGAAGTAAGCCTTGTGGCCCATGGGTTACTACAATGCACAAATCCTCTCTTGTGATCTCTCCTTTTCCCTCTTGGCTATTATCCTCGTCTATTGAACAAATGCACTAAAAAAGAATGGAACCTCTTTTCCTCTTAGTAGCTAGGTTATAACTCAACTTGATAGACTACTAGCTGTAGTTAGGTTTGACTCCCTCAAATCTTAACCAAAGTTATAATATGGACTCTTCTAGATTCTTCTCCATCATGATCATGTGGTTGACGTGACATCCTTTTCCATAAATAATGGGGGCTAACGTGGCATCCTCTCGAATTATGGTGGCCAAAACAGGAAGGTCAACTTATGCGTGGCATAAATTCTATATATGAACTCTGATTGAGGCGATTATTGTATCATTGGAAAGGTCTCTATATGTAGAATAAGAAAAAATTGTGCCATGCCAGAGTGGAAAATTTTGACCCCCCAAAAAATGTCGTTTGATGCCTTAAAATGCTCCTGGAAGGTTTCAGACCCAAAATTTCCAAATTTTGTCCCACTAGTAAAAATGGTCCTGTGAATTGATTACTCCACTTTTTCAACTCCGAAAGCATCAAGATGGATGACAAACAATATAATGATCCATTCCAAATCACACCTCCCCAATTTGGGAGTCTTTTGGTCCCAAAATCTTCTATTGAATGAGATGAGGAAAAATTTCTTTCACCTTTTCTTGAGTGTACCATTTAGATTTGTCAGGAAGTTTTCCTTTCAATCCAATATTCCAAATGTCATGTTTCTCAAGTCTTGTATTTTTGGACCTCTTCTACCAGAATATATCTTTTTCCAAATCTTACTGAGCATCTGGTACCAAATCCTCTACAAAAGGTAGGACCTATTTCTCTTCCTGATGTAGCATGGAAGGCTCATAGAGCTTTAGATTCTCCACATTCACAATTGAGTAAATGCACATGTATGGGGGTAGATTGAGTCTATAGGCCTTATATCCCACCTTTTCTAGTATGTCAAAAGGACCATATTACAGAGCCTTGATTTTCTTACCAAGAACATGTAGCCTCCCCTTATTCATTTGTACCATAGTTTATCTCACACATTGAAAAACTTCTTTGTTCTGTGTTGATCATGTCTGACCTTATATTTTTCCTATGACTTCTAAAATGTTTCCTATACCTGTATATGGATTTTCCTAATCTTTTCTACAAAATTTTCAGCCCTCAAGGCATCCCCTATAATATCCTCCCTTACTCTTCCTTGTTTCCCATATGAAATATCCAAAGCTAAAAGTGGAAAATGTCGAAAACAAGTTTCAAATGGGGAGTTACCAGTAGACGTGTGGACTGTTGTGTTATAAAAGTGTTGTATGTATGCCAGATTTTATCCCATGTCTTTGGATGCTTCTGATTGTAACCCCTAAAAAGCTGCACCAAAGTCCTATTGACTACTTTTGTTTCCCATCTATTTGAAGATGGAATGTTGTAGACCTGTTCAAATTCATGTCCATCTTCTCCCATAGTGTATTCCAAAATTCTCTTAGAAATCTCATGTCCCTATTCAAAACAATGTTCCTTGGTATCCTAATGTCTACCCAAAAGTTTTTTCTTCTTTTCTGTTGATGGTATTTTTATAGGGCAGAAAAACACACATCTTACTAAGCTTATCAACTACCATGAACAGGTACTCATGTCCCTTCTTGGTTTTTGGTAAACATCCCACGAAGCCCATGTAAATGCTTTCCCAAGGATGATCAGGTGTAAGTAAGGGATGATATAGACCCTAGTTCTTGTTACTAGGCTTACTGGTACGGTAAAACATGCATCCTCTTATGAACCTAGATACCTATTCTTGCATCTTGGGCCAATATACATGCCTATGCAAGTTGATTTTTTTCTTCCCTACACCAAAGTGCCCTAAAACCTTGGAGTTGTAAGCCTCTCTAATCAGTTGTAATCACTCACCATTAGGAACACATTGCTTATCCATCATATAGAGTAACCTATCCTGGAGATGGTAGTCAATGGTGTTATCACCATCCTGCACATGACTCTGACTTTGCAACTTTTGAAACACCTCCTTGAAGTCCTCATCCTCTAAATATGCCTCTCTATATGCAAAATGGGTGAATGGCTTGATTTGCATCAAATTTTTTAAATTTGTGATCTTTGATGTGGGTGGCCTTGAAATCATGTCAACCAGCTTGTTTCTGTCGCCTTTTTTATACTTGATCACTGAATGAAACTGTTGTAGAAACCATATCCACTTGTAATTCTTGGTCTATTGTAGCTTACTTTGTGCCGCCGAGTATTGTAGTGGTTGGTGATTTGTGTGGATTACTATCTCCTTCCCCATGAGATAGTGATTCTATTTCTTTACAACTTACACTAGGGCATAGAACTCCTCGTCATAGGTAGGGTAGTTAATAACTACCCCATGACATACTTCATAATGATAACATGCAAGCCTTCTTCCTTGCATCAATATTGCTCCCATATAATACACACTCACATCTATCTCCACTTTGAAGGGTCACTGCAAGTTTGGTAATGACACAAGTAGTGCTTGACTGATCTTCTTCTTTAGCTCCTCTAAGGCCCTTTTCTAACACTTTCCCCACTATAAATGCTTGCCACTTGTTTTCATGGCATGGATTGGTGATGCTACCGCTGAAAATGAGGATATGAATTTTCTCAGGTATTGTGTTTCCCTAATGAAACTCCCAACCTCATAAACATTAATAGGCACTGACAACTTCATGATAGCCTCCATCTTGGTAGGATCTATTTTCAACCTTCACCTATCACATACCCCAATTACACCACAGATTGTTGTGCAAACTCACACTTCTTGATATTTGTTAGTAGTTGGTGCTTCTATAATATCTCCAGCACCTACATCAAACATGATATTTGATCCTCCCAAAAAGCACCATATAGTAATATATCATCCAAATAAACATAATAAATGAATCTATAAAAGGGCACAATATATCATTCATTAACCTCATAAATGTAGTTGGTGCATTGCATAGGCCAAATGGAATTACTAAGCACTCATACAAATGTCTCTTAGTTTTGAAGGTGTTATTCCAGGTATCTTCTTCTCTGACTCAAACTTGGTGATATCCAAATTTTAAGTCCAACTTGGTTCTCTTTCTGCAACTGATCTAACAAACCATCTATTCTGGGTAAGGGATGCCTATTCTCGAGTATAATCTTCTTCAACACCCTGTAATATGTACATGTTTTCCAAGTCCCATCCTCCTTTGTTAATATGATGTTGGGTGACCCACACGTGATGCACTTGGTCAAATGACACCTTATTCTAGTAGCCGTTGCAATTGTTTCTTCACTTCACTTACTTATATAAAAAACTACTTGTACAACCCAATGTTTTGGGTGTGGAGCCTGATTATCTTCGTGATTGTACATAGGTTTTTTGTTTCATCAATGGTTGGATCCCAGTCCCTGACAGGGGGGATGTGGGGGGGCTTCCCCCCTACTATTTCTGTCGAGGGGTCTAGGGTGGTAGGGAGGGGACTGCAATTCTTTGGTGCTCCCCTTGGTAGGGGTTCGAGGGTAGTGTCCCCGAAGCAAAAAATAAATGAAAATTTGCCTTGTAAAATATTGTAATTTCATAGTCAATATTGGTCGTCCATTAGGCAGAAGACATGATGGTAGAAGTTATGTTAATTTAGGGTTTTTTTACTAGAAGGAAACCCTCGATTTGTATGAGCGAATTGTATTACATTTGTGCATGATTATTCAGTGTGAGAAAGAGAGGATATTATGTGATAGTGAATAGGAAATTACAATGGATTTGTTGTAGGTTGTATCTATTCCTTTTGCTGGATAATATAAAAGGAAGGCTTGGTTGTTTCTCTGTGGACATAGCCCAAATTAGGTGAACCACGTATATTTTTTTCTCTCTTATTTTATTCTTTTTTGTTATGCAACCAGCTCACAAAATAGAAGAAAATATAGATCAGTGACTTCAAAATAAGCCTCTTCGAGGGGGAAACCTCCTTTACATTACACAAATGAAAAATTCATGGATGATACAAATGACAAGACCTCCTTTCATTACTGTGATGTTGTAACTCTATTATCAATTTTAATGAAGAAGATTGTGTTTCATCTATAATCGTATTCTGAATATCTTTCAGCAGGGACTTATGGAGACTTTGGGCCTAGTGGATAGGAGATATACTTCTTTAATTGTGTTATATATATTTCCTTTTATTCTTATAATTGTTTATTACTGTTAGTTTGTGAAGTTAGCACTATTCCGCTTGCTGTGAGGATTGATGATTCTGATTTGTGTTTGATGTTCAGATGAGATTCTAGATCTGGTTGTGTGTTACATCTTCGTGATTATCTTTACCAAATTGATTATGTTAATTTAAGCAATTGATTTCTGTTCATTTTAAACTAATATGACCATAGATATCAAGGTTATAGTTGATGTTGGGTTGTGTTATATTCTTTCCACTACTAGCCCACGTAGTTAACCTGGCGGTTAGAAGGGGGGCAGAGCTCCCCCTTCGTTGCGCTGATTGCGTAGCGAGGGGGGGGTCACAGGGGGTTTGAGGGGTGCAGGTAACCCCACTCTATGGGGTTGGGGACAACGCCCTGGAAAATTTTGTTTTTGGACCCTATGTTAGGTTGGTGGACCTACCTATGGTTTTGTGCATGATTTTCGCACATAGTTTTGGACGCAATGGTTTTAGGTCCACGGTTTTGGACGTGATGGTTTTCGGTCCATGGTATTAGATGCTTCAGCATGTATAAATATGTATTGTAACATTGAAAAGAACATAATGAAAAATCAAGCTAGTAGTCTTGGTTTTTGGATCTAGGGGAAAATCTCTCTGTGTATGTTTTTTATGTGTTATGCCCTTGCATTGTTTATTTTCTGTGTTTTAGAATTCGTATGTAGGTAATTTTTGTACGGGGTTAAAACCTACATTTGGTAACAGAGTTGTTTTGGCTTCAAGGGGACGCCTTTGTTGCTGAGAGGTTTTGCTTGGGCCTATGGTAGACCCTGTTCAGTGGGAGATCTGCGAGATTGATTCTAGTGGTAAAAAGAAGATGGTGAGCAGTGGAAAGATAGAGATCGAGAAATTTAATGGTCAGAGTTTTGAGTTGTGGAAACTCAAGATGGAGGATCTGTTGGTGGATAAAGATCAGTGGATCGCGGTAGATCCGGGGTACTAAACCAACGGGAGTGACCGATGAAGAATGGAAGAAGTTGGATCGGAAGGCAAAGAGCACAATACGATTGTGTGTCTCAGATTCAATATTGTTGAATGTATCAGGGGAAGCTACGGCGAAGGCTTTATGGGACAAGGTAGGGACTTTGTACCAATCTAAGTCTCTGGTGAATAAACTGTTCCTGCGGAAAAAAGCTGTATAACCTGAGGATGAAAGATGGAGACTTAGTGACAGAGCATCTGAATGCATTTAATACTGTGGTAAGTCAGTTATTATCTGTTGATATTAAAATTTTAGATGAAGATAAGTGCATCGGTTCGTTGTGTTCTCTACTAGATTCGTGGGATAGTCTGGTTATTGCGATAGGTAGTAATGAAACTGCCTTGCAGTTTGATGAAATAGTCTCATCCTTGCTGACAAAGGAAATGAGACAGAAAAATATGGAGAGCCAGAATGGTAATGCCTTGTTTGTATGATGACGGTCCCATAACAGAAACAAAAATAAGTCATCGAGTGGGAGATCTAAATCTCCAGGAAAACCTGTAAAGGTGGTGTGCTGGAAATGTGGAAAGGAAGGGTAGTACAAAAGGGAGTGTAAATCTAAAGCTCATGATAAAGGAAAGGGATTTGATGATGCTCCTTCTGCAGAGGTGAAAACCACCTCAGATGAAGATGGGGATGTGTACTTGGCTTCTTCAAGTACACATGTAGATCATGTGGCATGGTTGATTGACTCAGGTGCATCCTTTCACTTCACTCCCCATAGAGAGTGGTTCTGCAACCATGAGAAATACAATGGTGGTGATGTCTTCTTAGGGGATGATAGGAAGGCTAGAATCGTAGGTCGTGGAAAAGTAAAGTTGAAGTTGAAAGGTGGAAGGGTTAGAACACTTCTGGGCATTCTGCATGTTCCTGCATTGGTCAGAAGTATGATTTCTATAAACAAGCTGGATGATGCAGGTGTAAAAACAGTGTTCGAGAAGATACCTGTAAGATGGTTTGGGGAGAACTAGTATTGATGCGGGGAGTTCGGATTGGAACTCTGTACAAGCTGCAAGGTAGCACTGTTGTTGATGGGTACAACAATTTTGTGGTTCCTGAAAGAGGAGAAGAAAATCTAGTGGTCTCTAGAGAGAAGACCATGCTGTGGCATCAAAGGCTTGTACATATTGGAGAGAAGGGCCTTTGAATAATTCATGGCAAAGGTATGGTAGAAGGTATGAGTAATAGCTCTCTGGATTTTGATTTCTGTGAAAATTGTGTATATGGGAAGCATAATTGGGTGAGTTTCCCCTCTAGTGGTAGGAGGGTGAAACAAATATTAGAGCTTGTGAAAAGTCATGTGTTTGGACCTGTGAAGGTTCCATCACTAGGTAAATATGTGTACGATGTATCATTTATGGATGACTTCTCAAGGAATACATGGATATATTTCCGAATAAATTTGAAGTCTTTGACAGGTTTAAAGAATTTAAGGCTCTCGTGGAAAACCATACAGAGAAGAAGATAAATGTGTTGAGGACAGATAACGGTGGAGAGTTTTGCAGTAAGGAATTTGAAGAATTATGTAAGAAGTGTGGTATATCACGGCAAAAGACTACTCCATACACACTTGAGAAAAATGGAGTTGCAGAAAGAATGAACAAGACATTGATGGAAAGGGCAAGAAGAATGCTCAGTGGTGCTGGGTTAGGACAGGAATTATGGGCAGAGGCAGTGGAGACAACATGTTACCTAGTCAATAGATCAACTTCATTAGCGTTGGAGGATAAGACTCCACAAGAGGTATGGACTAGTAAGAAACCCTCTCTTTCACATCTAAGGGTATTTGGATGTGATGCATATGTACATGTTCCAAAGGAGAAATGAACCAAGTTGGACAGTAAATCTGAAAAGTGCATCTTTATTGGGTATAAGGATGGTTTAAAGGGTTATATGCTTTGGAACCCAGTAACAAGGAAGGTTGTGTACAACCGAGATGTGGTGTTCAGAGAGATAAAAGATGTTATTAAACATGAAGTCCAACTAAAGGAACCTGAGAAGATAGAGTTTGAGCTTAAGGAGGAAGAATTAGACTATACAATAAAGGAGGAATCAGAA
>APFE031570408.1:9579-90462 GCA_000404065.3 Pinus taeda
ATGTTGATGCTAGCTCGCCTAACTCGGAGCTCAAGGAGATCATCCGAGAGCAAAGGGCCGAGAATGAGTCGCTACAAAAGAAATTGCAGATGGCTAAATGGGTGATCAACTACTTGGATCAACGCAACAAACAGCTGGAAGATGAGCATGAACTTTATGAGCTGCGGAAGATCCGGGAAGGTCGGGAATTGGACGAAAGAGACCCGGTGATTTGACACCTATTGATCGAGAATCAATGCTCATCCGGGTAAATAATCATTTGGAGAAGTTGTTGGCGAAGGCAAATAGGGACAAAGACATGCTTCGTCACATGAAAACTCACTATTGGGCTCGCATGCATGTTTGCAAAGCGAAAATGAAGATCCTCAAGAGGCGTTTGAGCAAAACGCTAAAACAAAGAAAAAGGCCCGATCCACTTCGAGTTTTGGCCGAGGCTTCGTTAGTTGAGCATGATACATGATGGAGGGTCTTCACTCCAAATTTGGGCAAATTTGGAGAAAATTGTGTCGTTTTGAAATTTTTGGCTTGCAAAACAGGTTTTTTGGCTCTACGCGTAGCGCGCAGCGCGCGACACACAAGATGGGGAGGTCCAAATCACAAATGGCTTGTAGTTTTGGATTTTTCATGATGAAATACACATGCTCAACCATTGCCAAGGCATTTCATCAAGTTCTGGCTGACCAAAAGGCTCAAAAACATCATGAAAATCACCTTTCTGCCACTTTTTGCACCAGCAGGAAGTACTTCTGGGAGAATGCACTTTTGGAGGGTCAAATGGACACCAAATTAGAAACTTAGACTTGGGTTAGAAAGTAGACATCTAGGGCTTTCCAACCTGCCAACCTGAGCTCAATTTGGATGCCAGGAAGTGCCCCAAAAGCAGGTGGAAAGGTGCGCGGTGCACAAGGTTTTTTGGCACAGTTTTCATCCTCAGCGCAGCAAATGAAGCCAGTTAGACCAGTTTTGACTTGGGATGTGATTTTTCACCCTTATTGATGTAATTAATGGAAAATTATGTTTATTTGACACTTATTTACCTATTCTAGATGATTCATTCATAAAATAGCAAAAATTTAATGAATGAATTGGTTTCCTAGCTTATAGAGGCAAGTTGTTTTGACTGCCTAGATTGTAGTGCTTTGTTTAGAATTGGTTGAAACAGCTCCTAGGATGATGAGCTCGACCCCTAGAGGCAAGGGAATGTGTTGGCTTTCCTATATTATGTATTTTTTTAGTCATTTTCATATTGTGCATATCTTATCTGCATTTTTGGCAAAGGAAAGACCAAGGTTTTGCAGCACTATTTGGGATCCATGTGGCTTTATGTGTTGATGGTGTGTTTCTCTCAGTACTTGTAACTTGTGTATGTGTACCAATTTCCTTATTTAATCTTCTGCAATTAAACAAATGAAGTGTTCAGGTAGAATCCATAAATTTGCTATGCTCTGCCTTTAAATTTGTTTATTTTCCATGTTTTCATCTGTTTATGGAGAATCCCTGAAAGTTGCTTGCTCTCCATAACCTCTCACCAGTCAGATCTATGCATTCAATCACTTTAAAGGCATCAAAACAATCGCCTATCTTTCCCCAAGTAGACCTCTGCAAAAACTATGCCTCATCCCCGCACCCAAAATTGCCTTTCCCTTGAATTCAACAAAACTTCAAAAAAAAACAATTTCAAAGTCCTTGTACTTCATACCTAGCCTAAAATTAGTCATCAATTTAGTCACCTTGAGCCTCATTGATTACCTTTTGCCGAGATTGACTCAGAGAGAGCCCTCTCCTGTCCTCGTAGGGCTAGCTATGAGGCTGAGCGTGGTTTGATGTAGCCTCGAGTTTTACTTTATTTCAGCCTAAGGTAGATTTGAGCGCTAACAGGAAGTATTTAGAATGATACTATGGGCTTCTTAGGACCTCTCCACACCTTCCTCTACCTCTACAAAAACCAACTCCACCTTCCTTCGCCACCAAACCTCTGCACAATCACAACCAGATAAATCACAAGCATAATAATTTCACATAAAGACACTCAAAAGCACAAAAAAATGTTTTCTTCTCATTTATTTTCAGAAGTAGCTTGAATAAATGCAATTTACCTTTTCAATAGTCAATGGAACTCATTTCATTAGTTTTCATCTCTTTTTCTGCAAAAGTAGGGTTAGTGGGTAAATTAGGGTTTGCTAGGGTTTGCATTACTTCAGTTTTCCTTCTCTTTCTGCAAATAGAATATCCTCTGTAGAGTTAGCTTTCTTTCATCACAGTTAAAAGCTTCTTCTGAGAATTCATAGAAGTTGACTTAAGCTCCTAGCAAACTTGCGCCAACTGACCAAGTGACAGCCTGCAGTAAGAGCTAGTACTTGTGGATATAGCACCGTCGCTTCCAAGTTTGTTACGAACTACTGGGTTGATAAGAGTAAAGTAGGAAGCCCCAGGAGTTGCAGCATTATTGCTGCAATACTAGTGCTCACCATCTTTTTGGCACCGTTGGCGGGGAAGCGTCAGAGTATTTTGTGATTACTGTTTTTCTTCTATTTTCTACTGCAACATTCTGCTAAGTAGTTTATTTCAGCAAAAGTAGAGTAGTTGTTTTATTTCAATTCTGAAATTTCAATTCTGCAAAAGTAGATTACTAGTGCTCACCATATTTTTGGCGTCGTTGGCGGGGAAGCATCAGAGTATTTTGTGATTACTGCTTTTCTTCTATTTTCTACTGCAACATTCTGCTAAGTAATTTATTTCAACAAAAGTAGAGTAGTTGTTTTATTTCAATTCTACAATTTCAATTCTGCAAAAATAGATTAGGCATTTCCTTCTTTCATTTCAATTCTACAATTTCCATTTCAACAAAAGTATATTAGCCCTTTCAATTCTACAATTTCCATTCCAGCAAAGTAGATTAGTCATTTCCTTGATTTCATTTCAATTCTGCAATTTCATTTCAGAAAGTTCATTTCAGATAGTTGCAATTTGTTGTTCAATCCATTTTAGTTTTGTAGGTACAAGCAAAAAACAAAACAAAACAAAACAAAAAAACAAAACAAAAAACAAAAACAAAACAAAAAACAAAAACAACAAAAAACAAAAAAAAAAACAACAAAAAAAAACAACAAAAATACCCCAAAAAGAGATTTTCTTTCAGGCCTCGTAGGAACAGAGATCATTCAAGAAAATTCCTCCAACACCCCCACCATATCACTAAGTCACCCTTCTCTCTTCTTCGGTGGTAGTGATCCAGAAGAACCTATAGGTGAACCACCATAGATATAAAAAGATCCTATAGCAGAAGAAGAGCAAGAAACCATTCCTCCTGAGACCATGGCTGAAAACAGAAATGTTAGAAGGAATAGGGAAAGAGTAGAGGGTACCTTTCCCATCTGAGAGACCAATGGGGACACTAAAATGAAAAACATAAGTCCTTCAACCTTACCTCACTTCCATGGGTTGACTACCAATGATCCTGATACCTTTGTTAGCTCTACTACATACCTTTGATATTGGAGGATCAGAAATAAGCTTGGTTGATTCGATTATGCTTCAAATGAGCTCCTAATGGTCATTCTTGCCTTTTCCTTTACCCTGCTCATCCTCCCTTCATCTCCCTTTCCCATGCTTTTCTATTAAAAACCATATAAAACCCCTGTTTCTTAAGCCTCGAGCGCTAAAACCCAAAACCTCATAAAACCGTGCCCATACAACTTTGCGCCTTCGTAAGCTCATCACCCATAGCCTCAGCCGTTGATTTCCGCCCGCTGATCCAACGGCTCTCATCATGCCCAACAAAGAGACCCATGCGATTGAATCCTCATTATCCGATCATCTCTGTCGGAGATCCAGTAGCGATCGCTGTCCCCACATCCACAAAGCGATGAAACGTTAATGTGCAATGGAGAGTGGTTTTCCTCTCGCCCCCGCTGCCACGCATCACGCGCCGAATGGAATTTCACGCCCTCACTCTTTACTGCCTAATGCCCTGAAGGCGATGCAACTAATACCACTTACTGCTTCACCTCATGACCCCGCCCAATAACCACCGTACCCTTTCGTCGCCTGACCACCATTGGATCTATCCGACTGAGATCCAACGGCCCATGTTTTCTCTGCTCCCACCTCTTCCAATACCTCCACCAAGCCATCTCCGTCATCTATCCTTCTGATCCGATGGCCGATATTTCTCCCACATCCAGCTCATCCATTCACCGTGTAGTCCACGTTCCTTGACCATTCCGTGTGCCTGAAGGACGACAGTGACTAGCCTACCAGTACTAGTCGCAGTCACTCCTCAACAACCACATTTAACAGACAGTATGGCCGAGGAGGAAAATGACAGAGCTTGAGCATGTAACTGCATTTAATAGTTATGGAACTTCATGGATACGAACACTCTAACTACCGGAGAGGACAACAGAGCACCTGTAAAGATCAAATTCATCCACCAAAGCAAGCAAATGCACTTAGAAGGTCCATCAGGCAGTTAAATGCAGTTGGTGGTCAATTATGACTCCTCCATACCTAAAGTGGCCAAGTGATTTTGTAGTGAAACTCTATAAATACCCACAAACAAGATGTAATCAGGGTTGATGGTTGATGTTTTGATGTAAGGTTCAACTTCTGGAGACTGTAACTGTTTTGATACTTGCAGCGTCTCGTCTTCATTTTTAGCTAATACAAGCTTCTTTTGTTGTTAATTGCTCACTTTCCATTTATCTTCTCTTCCAAGTTGTGCCTGACATGTTGTATTCCTGAACTATTGATGTTTAGCACTAGAGTAGCTATCATCCTATCTCTGTGTTAAAGTCCTGCCTGTATCATTGAATAAGTGATTCAGGTTTCTCTTCATCTGGCGCCAGAGAGCTATCATCCTGTCTGTGCATTAGTAGATTATATTTGCAGACTTCTTTACTGGTTGCAGCTGACCATCACATGGTCTTGTGCATCTGCTAATGTGGTCAGTATTCTCCATGTTCACCCAATCCTAAACTGTGAGTAGTTGGTGGTCTAAAGCCTTGTAGTATGTGGGTGTTCACACATGTCTAGAGTTAAGCAAAGTAGAAGTGGTTATCTGGCTTGGACAAGCATCATTCCTTCCATTCATCCATTTGCAACATTAAGTTGAATTTATATGTTACCAGGCATCTCCGAGCAATAACCTAGGAGAGTTTCTTGGAGTCCTAACATAATTGGCGCCACTGCCAGGGAGAGGAGACTGAAGCTTAGCTTCCCTAAGAGAACGACACAGTTCCAGCTTTGATGATAGGCAAAGTCTGGACACATTTCTAGTTGTAATCATCTATCTCGACTCTACTGGAGGACCAACCTAGTGGTGACTCCACATTACAGTTCTGGCTCAGTTTGTAAGGCATACTCGGAGAAATCCTCAGAAATCACCAGCTGACACAGTGCCTGACCCTGAGAAGATTGTTAAGCAAAGAAGAACGTCACAGAAAGGAGCATCAGGATCAAGTAAGCCTAAACAATCTTATGTATCTCTACAAGAGAAGATTATCACTGAGAATGTACAGTTTGAAGATATAGAGCCTAGCATTGTTAGTGAATAAATACCCTCAAAGATTCATAAAGCTCCTTGTTCGATAAGTTCCGCTTTGGATCTCAGTCCAAAGAAAGCCTCCCATACATTCCATCATATTCCTTTGTCCCTGTCATCTATTTCACTGCTCCCTACCTTTCAAGATGCCGGTATCCATCCATCTACCCCAGTCATGATAGGCCAACAAGCACCCACAAAGATGGAAAGAATCATAGCTGCTAAGTATGGACCCCTGGTCTTGCTTGTTCCTTTGAATTCCATGCCTGCAGGAGAGTATCAGAAATATATGCCTAAATTCACTGGTACAGAGGGAGTAACAGCTGAAGAACACCTTGAGTCTTTTTATAGTTATGCTAATAACCTAGATATCAGCGAGGATGATGTGTGGATGAGAGTATTTGTCCAAAGCCTTGATGAAGAGGCTAGAAAATGGTTCAGAGAACTAGCCCCCAGGTCTATAGCAGACATTGAAGCATTAGATGATGTGTTTTTGAAGCATTGGGGAGACAAAAAAGACCTGTTGTATTACCATACTGAGTTTGGAAACTTCAAGAGGGAAAATGGGGAATCATTGTCTGATTTCAATAAAAGATTCAATCGTATGTATAGTAAGATACCAGCTGAAGTAAAGCCTACCCCCACCTCTGCCAAACTCACTTATGCCAATGCTTTTGACTCTGATTTTTGCCTGCTGTTGAGAGAAAGAAGATGTGCCACTATGGCCGAAATGCAGGATGCAGCTCTAGAGGTAGAGTGTAATATCATGGCTGCAGAAAAGCTCAAAGGTCACACTGATAGAAGGAGGCAGAGAGGTGAGGCTTCTTCTTCCTCTGCTTCATCTTCAAAACCTAAATTAGACAAAATGACTAAAATGATAGAGTCATTGGCTACTAAAATATCCAAGCTGAAGGTTGAGCAGAGCTATGGAAAGGTAAGGCTTCCAAACACATTTTCTCCAAGAAACCCAAATCCATTCAGAAGAGCAAATGAACAATCACAAATCGTTCAGAGGGGTAAAGAAGCTGGTGAAGAACAAAAGGTTAAGGCTCCTTTCCAAAACGTAGTCATGGAGGAGGAGCAGTTTGAAGAAGAGGGTGAAATTCATTACATGGAAGATAAGGGCAGTGTTGCCTTCTTGACATTGGTTGCCTATGAAGAATCATTACTCCAGGACCAAACCAGTCAAGAGTGGGATAGAGAGGCTATTCTGCAGACTGATGAACATAAAAGGTATAATATGAGGTCAAGAACAAGCAATATCAAGGAGAATCATGTCCAAAGAGCTCCTATTTCCACAAAGCATCAGAACATCAAACAAAAAAGGCCAACAGCTGACCCAGTCATCGTCAAAGCACTAGCTCAAGAGGTAAGAGTTCTTGACAAGTTCCCTTCCCCTTTCAGCTTCGAATCAGAAGTCCAGAAGTTAAAAATATCTGTGCCTCTGATAGAACTTACAAAGAGTGAAGTTTTTAGAAAGCCTATTCTTGATGCTCTTAAGCTGAAAGCCACGCAAGCCTCTACTGATTATGTCAATTTGCAAGATGAATAACCTGCAATTGTGCTTACCCAAATGACTGAACCTGCTGATGATAATTCCCCATCATTTTACGTATCCTTGACCATTCATGACAAAATCCTCCACAATTTCCTGCTGGACACAGGGGCCAGCCAAAACCTGATGCCCAAAGCTATCAAGGAAGAGTTAGGCCTTGATATTACCAGACCTTATCATGATCTATTCTCCTTTGATTCAAGAAAGGTGAAATTTCTGGGGTTGATCAGAGATTTAGCTATTACCCTATCTTAGCTGCCCATGAAGAGCATGATGATGGACATTGTGGTAGCAGATGTCCCCCCTAAGTTTGGCATGCTACTGTCCAAAGGGTGGATTAAGAGACTAGGTGGGACGTTACAGAATGATCTATCTTATGCCACTGTCCCAGTCTTTGGGGGAGAAAGCAGGAGATTATATAGAGAGGCACAGCTGGCATACATCACCAGTGATGAGGAGAATCCTTCTAATCATCCTATCTACATTGTGTACACTGACTTTGGAGCATGTATTCTCCAAATTGAAGAATCCCATAAAGCCTCGTTGCAGTTCAAGAAACCAATAGTCCGAGCCATGGGAGAGCAAGGAAGTCAAGTTTGGGAGGTGTTCTTTGATGGAGCATGTTCAAGGGAAACTGCAGGAGTAGGAGTGATGCTGATATCTCCAAAACAAGAAAGCACACATCTGTCTTTTAAGTTGGCTTTCCAAGTCACCAACAATATAGCAGAGTATGAGGCTCTGATATTGGGTCTTAAAGCAACTAAAGATAGAGGAATCAGAAACATAAAGGTGTTTGGAGATGCTGATCTCATCATTCAGCAAGTGAACAAAACATTTCAAGCAAAGCATCCAAGGCTGGAAGCATATAGAGATGAGGTATGGAGACTCAAAGACTCTTTTGATAATTTTTGTATCTCATATATCCCTAGAGACAAAAATCAGCTTGTTGATTCCCTCGTTGTGTCTGCTAGCATGTTTACCCCTCCCATGCCTCCCAGACTAGTTTATGAAGTTCAGATGAAATATAGGTCATCCTTTCCTAGTAATGTCCAGCATTGGAAAGTTTTTGAGGATGATGATGAGGTAAATAGGTTTCTACAAGTCATTGATGAATTCTTTGAAATGAACATTTACCAAGAGAATGAAGCCTTGGAGAAAAGTCCCCAGCCCCAGCTTAGAAACAAAATTGGCAAAGATAGCATTGTCCAGCTGCCCAGCAATCAGATACCTAAAGGTCTAGTTCCCTTAGAAAAGATGTTTGACCAGAATGATGTGCCTTATAAGGCTGCCCAAAAAGAAGATCAATTTGTAGTCCATATGCATAATATAGGGAGTCCAGATCATCCAAGATATGTAAATCTGTCCACCCATCTATCTGCTGCCCAAAGTTCCGAGTACTGCAATTTAATGAAGCAATTTGCTGATGTTTTTTCCTGGGAATATAGTGACCTGAAAATGTATAACAAGAAGATCATCCAACATAAAATTCCTTTAGAGAAAGACACCATCCCTTTTAAATAGAAATTGAGGCCCATAAATCCTTTGCTCCTCCATCTGATTGAAAAAGAAATCAAGAAGTTGTTGGCTACCAAAATCATAGTCCCCCTGAGGTATTCAAAGTGGGTAGCCAACTTGGTAGTTGTGAGGAAGAAAAGTGGAGAAATCAGGCTTTGCGTTGATTTCAAAAATTTAAACAAATGCTCTAAGAAAGACAATTATCCTCTACCCAAGACGGAACATTTGCTGCAGAAAGTCTTAGGAGCCAAAGTGATGTCTTTCCTGGATGGATTTTCAGGGTATAATGAGGTTGTTGTGCATCCAGATGACCAAGAGAAGACTGCATTCACCACTCCTTGGGGCACTTTTATGTATCCTAAGATGCCTTTTGGGCTGATGAATGTTAGAGCCACCTTTCAGAGAGCTATGGATATAGCATTTGTAGGAGAGAAGGATAAGTTTGTCCTTATCTACCTAGATGATTAACAGTGTAATCCAACAACCATCAAGACCATTTGCAGCATTTGAAGAAAGTGTTTCTGAAGTGCAGAAGGTTTGGGATTTCAGTCAATCCTAAAAAGTCACAGTTTGCTTTAGAAGAAGGAAAGTTGTTAGGACATATTGTTTCAGCTGCAGGTATCAAAATTGACCTAGAAAGAGTAAGAGCAATACATACCTTGTCTATCCCAAGATCAAAGAAGGATATCCAATCCTTTCTGGGCAAGGTAAGTTTTGTAAGGAGGTTTATCCCAAATTTTGCAGAACTTGTAAAACACATTACCTCCATGTTGAAAAAGGGGTCAGAAATCAAATGGACTGATGCAGCAAGAAGATCTTTTGAATCCATCAAGAGAGCTATTATGGAAGCTCCTACTTTGATCAGCCCAGATTATAGCAAGGAGTTCCATATATTTTCATTTGCCTCTGATGACACCCTTGCAGCAGTTTTGTTGCAAGCAGGTGAGGAAGGTTCAGAACATCTAATGGCATTTTTCAGCAAAACCTTAAGGGATGCTGAGCTAAGGTATGATATCATTGAAAAACAAGCATATGCTCTTATAAAATCTTTGAAAGCTTTCAGAATTTACATTTTGCATTCCAAGATAATTGCATATGTGCCCTCTACTTCAGTAAAAGATGTCCTAACATAGCCAGATGCTGATGGAAGAAGGGCTAAATGGATTTCAAAGCTTATTGAATTCAACATAGAATTGAAGCCCATCAAACTTGTCAGAGGTCAGGGCCTTGCTAGATTAATGGCTGAAGGAAATTGCAGAATGCTAGACATGAATTTGATAAGCATGAATTCAGAGGATGGTCAGACAGAAGAAGAGATAGTTGAACAAGGGAAAAATCAATCATTGGCAGAAAATCTAGCTTCTTGTGAGTGGTATTCTATAATAGCTCAATTCTTGTTGAAACTAGAGGTTCCTCCAGGCCTTAATTCAAGCCAAGCTAGAACTATCAAGCTCAAGGCAGCCAAATACTGCATTCATGAAAGTCTACTCTATTGGAGGGACCCCTCTAGGATTCTTTTGAGGTGTCTGGACAAAGAGAAATCCATGGAGGTTATGCAGTAGTTTCATTCCAACATATGTCGAGGGCATCACTATTGGAAAACTACAACCCATAAGATCCTCAGAGCTAGATACTATTGGCCCACCCTATTTTCTGATGTCTTTTCATTTGTTAAATCTTGTGACAGGTGCCAAAGATTTGAAGGGAAACAGCAATTGAAGTCCCTGCCCTTAAAGCCAATACATGCTAGTGGCCCTTTTCAGCAATGGGGTTTAGATTTCATAGGGGAAATCAATCCACATTCCAGTGGCCAGCATAGATGGATCTTAGTAGCCACTGATTACTTCACTAAATGGATTGAGGCCATCCGTACCAGAAAGGTTGATCATCATGTGGTCATGAGGTTCTTAACAGAGAATATCTTCACCAGGTTTGGTTGTCGATATAAGTTAGTCACAGACAATGCAGCAGCCTTTAGGGTAAAAGAGTTGGTGGACATGTGTGACTCAATGGGCATTAAGCTAGTTCATTCCACCTCATACTACCCTCAAGGAAATGGCCTAGCAGAATCTTCCAACAAGAGCCTGATAA
Source organism: Pinus taeda (assembly GCA_000404065.3). Lineage (NCBI taxonomy): Eukaryota > Viridiplantae > Streptophyta > Pinopsida > Pinales > Pinaceae > Pinus > Pinus taeda. Next base: position 20,283 of record APFE031570408.1, read on the forward strand.
GAATAATTAAAAAGCTATTGGAAGACAACAAAAAGAATTGGGATTCTAAGCTCAAGTATGCATTGTGGGCTGACAGAGTGACCACCAAGAAATCCACAGGGAATTCTCCATTCAATCTGGTATATGGCACTGAGGCTATATTCCCAATTTAGTTAACCCTCCCTGTGGCAAATTTCTTGCAAGAAGAGTAGAATGAGGAAGAGGACATGGTAAAAAGGATCACTGATTTAGCAGAGCTACATCAAATCAGAGAACAGCTAGTTGAGAAGTCTGTAGCAAATCAAAAGAGAATCAAAGAAGTTGTTGGAGAGGTAAATCCCCTCTATGGATAGAGGCGATCCCTACTAGCCCAGAACGGGTCTAGCAACAATCAAACAATGCTATCACGCAAGTTCCTAATTGCAAATAAAAGGTAGGTGATGAAGACCTACTTGAGTTCCAACGTTTTTGTTCGTAGAAGAGATGTCGCCCACGCTCCTTTGTCTTGGCCGGTCACGATCCTCCACTATCTCCGTGAATGGACACCTGCACACAAAGAGAACAACACAAACACAAGCGTGAAATCTAATATATGCAATTATACATCAGTCAGGAAGGATATAATTCAACATCAACCATTAAAAGTACAATGAGAATGGAACCAAATGATAGTCATCTATTATTAATAATCAACAAAGGAGAATACAACCAGCGTCTTGACGTCAAGTCCTCCTTTGGCCCGGGTGCTCAGCTACACAAGTCTTGCAAAGCTTGAAGGGACGAGGGACAAGCCTCTCTCTCTTTGGTGACAAGATCTCTTTACTTAGGTAAAGCCTTATGGACACAAAGAAGGCTCTTGCAACTCTAATCTCTTGATATCTTCCTTTCAGCACAAGTATTGCCACTAGAATCCGAACTAGTTTGCTCAAGCCATGGAGACAAGCTTTTATAGAGGAAAAGGAAGAGATAAGATCAATCACAACAATAATGGATTTGGCTTCATCACTTGGAAACTTCTATGGAATGGTGGCAAACTACTTCCCGTTCAAGGAGATTCGAAGCCAAACCATCATCACTTAACTTGGATTCAGTTGGTGAATGAGTTGGATAGAACTTTCAGAGGTTGATTGGTTAAAAACTTTGCCCAAAAAGGTTGGCGTGATTGCGACTCTGGGACAAAGTGCTAATGGCGCGCCCCTTTTATAGGATTTTCCCCATTGGCGCGGGCATAACATAGTGGGCCAGCGCTAATGTAAAAAGGGCTATTTTTAAGGGCAAGGTGCAGGAGATGTCTTCAGGGCATATGAAGCTCATGTTCAGAGGAGAATGATGCAAGTGGTTTCAAGTCTTGTCACTTCTCACAAGTCCCGGAATGCGTCCTCCAAGGTACAAGAGAGGGGTAACGGGGACGGTGACAAACGGTGACAAATTACTGTGTAACAGATGCCCCCTAAAGCATGAGGCCTGAGAGAGAGAGTGGTGAAGTTCTTTACAAGAACATGTGTGACCGAAAACATGGCCGCCAGAGAACCTGCGGAAAGAAGTACAATTGATATCTCATGTACATGATATATGTGGTATGGGCGCAGCCATCCGTAACAGAGTATATAAAAACTGGATCCCAGGCATGGACGCAGCCATCCGATGAGGATCAATGGATGGACTCAGGCATGGTCGCAGCCATCCAATAAATGAGTCATGTAGTGATTACAATAATCCACAGAATGCAACCCGGATTTCAATATGCACAATCCGGGGTCTTGCGCTCCAACTCGACTCGAACACAGTACGAGTTCAACCATGTGAATACAGGAGTCGAAGTCAAACATGCATGAACATCGTCTGATTACCAGTCGATGATGAAAACTGTTAACAGACGCGAGAGGGGCCACCAATAATGACGATGGTCCTCAAGGTACTATAGGTGCAATCCACAACGTGTGAATCAATGAGCCGGTGTTGAACACTCGTAGAATCATCCGATCGGAGGCCAATGATGAAAACCTCGCGTCCAACACGAAGAACCTGCCATTGAGGCATGCAGGGAGTCTCTAGGTCATCTTCCTGGATAATGAGCTGAAGTCGACAGGAAGTGATCTTGATCGAAGGTGGGCCATAATGTTTCCCACATCATCGACACGAGACAGAGAGGGATAACATGTTTTGTGTGAGACATCAGAGGGAGGTTGAGTATTCTACAGAGGTCAACTTCTCTTGAATATATCGGTGGCACAATAGTGGATTTGGAAATATTTGATGTCAAATGATCAGGGGTCATGACGACAAGGCAATGAGCAAATGAATGGCCAAATAGGATAACCCAAACCCACAGAGGCAAGTGTGAAACAAGATGAGATGTCCCCACCCAGACACGAATGTAGACAAGTGCCATGTCAAGAGCGACATACTGCCGACGACGATGATTACGGTTCCTTTATTCCCCCACCATTTCTGGCGAGTACCCCGGTTATTTTTGGATGGCAAGCTTGACGGGGATAGCATATGATTGAGAGGTGTCATCACGACGAAATCCGATCTCATTAAAGTTTTAACGAGCCTGACAAAGGAAAAACTCGGCGTCTTTTCATGTTTAGAGAGTTTGAAAAGACAGCAAAAAGAAAACTCCAGGGGTGTCCTTTTTCGTAAAGTTGTGTCTCTCGAGCCCGAAAAAGTATAAAACCATGCTCGAAAGAACCGCCCAGTCATTACGACCGAGGAGTACTTTTCGTGAGTAGTAACACCGACCCAAAAAAGTAAAAAGCGATTGATATCACGTCGTTTTGTCACCATTAACGAACTTGAAACGACAAAGGCCCGCCGATCTTTTCATTTTTTACACGGTCGGAAAAGAGTTTAAAGACGACCACCTCTTTTTACTTTTAACGAGTCAAGAGGAATAACTTGGCAATCTTTTCATGTTTAGTGAATCAGAAAAGAGCTGAAAGATGACTCCATAGTGACTTTTTTGTGTATTTACCGAGTCCGAAAAAGTGTAAAATACAACTCGTTTCACCATCGAAGTTGCGTAAAAAGACCTGTCGCTGCACAAGAAGCAAGCGTAAAATCCATTTTCGACCAAAAATACATTAAAATATTCAAAAATACCCTTTTTAAACCTAAACATAAGTAAAAAATCCTATAAATATGGTGAAAATGTAAAAAATGAAATTACTTTTACTTTTTACCTCTTGAATAGTGGGAGTGGTCTGTTTGGGGAGCAAACTTCAGGCGGTGATTACAGCCAATCCGTGCAACCATTTGTGATTTCGTCGGCTCCAGGTAAGAGGTGCTTCCCTTAGCTCCATTTCCATACCATTTTTCATGCATTTTATCCCTGATTGAGCCTCTGCAAGGAGGAATTCAAAATTCAGGGCTTCGCCCCATTAGCGCGGGTATCCGGCACGGACCCGTGCTAATGGGGTAATGCGCCCAAAGGGGTCACGCTATTAGCGCGTCTGTTTTAAAAACAGTCGCGCTAACCGCGCAACCCAATTTTTTGCATAGAATTTCTCATTGCATTCAAATTTTTCCTGGTTTATAAATTCACCAAGGTTTTAGTAATGATTTATTTGTCCTTGTGGGTGCAGGAAACAAGCAAAAATGGTGGTGGAATGGAAAGAATGGGAACATGATGTCGTGGACGCTTTGGCCATCGAGGATGAGGGATGTATGAATGCATTAAGGGATTGTGGCCTCAAGAAGTTCTTCCTTACATCATATATGCGATCTCAGCCTGAATTATTACAGTTCATAATTGATGCTTGGGATGTGGATGACCAAGTATTCCGTCTACGGGGCCAAAATTTAGAGTTGGAGGTATCCGATGTATATTTCATTACTGGGCTGTCACGGAGAGGGGTGATTCCCATTTTGACTGGAAGTAGGCCTTCCAGAGAGAAGGTAGGCGAAGTTAAGGCCCGAGTGTGTCCAGAGGCACAATTTGGGAGAAACAATGCCAAGGTGGCTATCAACACCATCCAGGACTTGACTCTCAAGGCGATATTATTCACCATCACGCGTGCAGCTGGGGTACAAGCGCCCCATGAGGTGAGCAAGAACCATTTGATACTCGCGACAGAATGCCTCAGCCCCACCATTTTTTATTGGGCTACAACGATGACTACTAACATCAAAAGGCAGCTTACAAATTGTAAGCGTGCAGGAGTGAAACAGTTCGCGTATGGCTCAATTGTGGTGTCATTCGTCTTGGAGCGATTACCACTTTTCCAGATCCAGGGAGCTGTAGTGGCTGATCCATTGCCACGAGAGCCTAGGATGGCTCGCTGGGCAGCATTGATGCCTAGAGGAGGAGGGGGCCAGGAGATGTCTTGGCGGCCCGAATTCTTCATATGGCTTCATCGTTAGCTGATCGTGGTAGAGGATTGGCCATATGCGGGGACCAGTTTCATGGGGGACCCAGACCTCCCACTGCCAGAGGGAGAGGAATGGGAGGAGGAGCTAGGTATGAAATCCTTGTTTTTGATGTTTTATGTATTTTAATTTTTTTCTTTTTAATACATGCCTATTCTAATGATGGTTGTATGTATACGCAGATGTTGGCCCAGAGCGACCAGCCGGCTTGTCTCCTATAGCGCGGATGGGCCAACCCGTAGCTGACCCTTAGGCAGGGGGTACCGTGGGGGAAGAGCTGATACAAAATCTCGAGGGACTCACCCAAGGGATTCCAGGTTACGCTAGATTGGCGAACGTGCCTTTTGCATAACAGAGGCACACAGTGGGGGTGTCGACTCGCGTTCATCGTTTGTTGAGACAATTGGTGCGCGCAGTGACGTGCTATCATGAGCACCACCGCGATTAGTCTTCTAGGTTTACTTTCTGCATATTTTTTGAGAGACATGCGTCTCAGATGTACGGAGAACACAGACTCTATCGAGACATGTACACTTATTTTTTGAGCGCCTCAGTGCGCCACACGATATATATATATATCTATATGCATGTTGTTATGGCTTATTGTATTTTATGCTTCTTGTATTATGTTGATTCACATATTATGCAAATGTCTGTCCAATACATAATTAGATAATGCATCGGTTAACGTATTAAGTCGTCTTGGAATATGTTGATAAGTAATGAAATCAAAATCTCTTTCCAATAAATTAACACGTAAATACAACCTTAAAATGCGATGATCTCTGACGGAATAACGTTCGTTGAGCTGGTGGACTACAAGTTGAGAATCCAAGTTTACAACCAATGTGCGAATGCTGAGGTTAATTGCGTCAGCTAATAATTCAATCGCAGCACTATATTCAGCCACATTGTTCGTCGTACAACCCAGACACACCCCTTGAATATCTACTAACTCACCATGAGGATCGTAGATCACCAATGCCGCAGATGACAAGTTGCGAGTACTGCGGGAAGCACCATCAGCGAAACCAACGTAAGGTGATCCAGACATCTGTTCAAGATGCAAAAGACACAATAAGAGGTAATCATGCCGATATACCTACAAAAACTAAACAAACACGCACACACAACACACTGCTGAAAGCATACGTATGTACAAAAATAAAGAGCTCGTATGATACTTGGTTCAAGTCAAGCCCATTTCGAGACTTGCCTTATCGCACTGTTGCGTAACCGGCCTAGATAATGTAGGCGTCGTCTCAGCCTGTTTTATAGAATGATCAATAGCATTGATGATCTGCCCATGCCCCCCAGCTGAGCGAGGGTTACAAGCTAGAGGATCAATGCCCCCTTTTGCAGAGGGACCGAGGGTCACAACAGAGTGTAATGAAGGATCGGAACGAGTAGAAACCAAACCGAGCAAAGCAAGGTTCGGAGGTGGGAGTGAGAAAACACCCATGAGGGTAGGGTCTTTGAAGAGCCCGACCCCCACACTCTCGTAGGGAACAGAGGTATGTTCAACGAAAGGTACATTTCCTTCAGAAGAGGAAGCGAAGAAGGAGAGTTGGTCTACCATGAAAATTTTCCCTTGGTGAGGGAAACAGATGACACGGAAGAGGGATGAAGCCACGGCACGCATGGCATATGTCCAACTCCGGCCCAGAAGGAGGTTGTAGGTGAGATTCGCATCAACGACCTCAACTTCTACTTCAACAGTTTTTCCTTCTAAAGTGATTGGCAGTCGTTGAAGAATACCATAGGGATGAGATTATCTCCCATCGAAAGCCTCCAAAGTCGTAGGAGACTGGCTCAAAGTCGGAGATCCGATCGCTTTCCAACAAGAAATAGACATAATGCAAGTCGATTTGCCCTCATCAATAACTGTACGATGAATCGTTTTTGAGTTGATGATGACTTGGATAAGAAAAGCGATCTGATGAGGCAGCCTCAGGGAATGGCTCTCGAGGTCAAACGTAATCAGATCCGAATCTGCCAGGTCGATGCCACCGATGGCCGATAGCAGGGACTTCCTCTGAGGGGGGCAGCTTTGGAGAACTTCTAAGGCAGACATAGCGGACGAAGCCTGTGCTAAGTCCTCAACTATGCTATAGTGCTGGGCAACACGAGCATTCGAGTTGTAAGATGATCTCCTGAGTACTCCTTTAGGAGGGGGTCAGATGGTCGTCTCAGTACTTGGTCTCTCAATATGGAGCAGACCAGAGCTGGACGAAGGAGCACTTGAGGGAACCTCAGGATCCTTCCTGGCGGACGACGGATACTCCTTTGCTTGATTTGTTACATGAATGGGAATAGATCCAGCCATGAAGACTTGGGAACCAAAGGGAGAAGAAGACGGATCAGCCACCATTTGAGTCTGTTGAGAGGGGAAAGGTTCTTTAAGAACAGCAGGAACCCCAGGAGCGCCTTTCAACAAATGACTAACTTCGGATCGCCTTGGGCAGTCCTTAGTGTAGTGATCCTCCTCAAAAATGAGACAAGGATACTTGGGTTTGCGCTTAGCTCCTTCCTTGGCCGGAGGTTTGGAGGGTTCTTGTTTAGGTTGTTCAGACTTATTTTTCCCTTTCCCCTTTTTCTTTCCTTTCGAGGCCTTACCCGCCGTGGTGGACTGGACGGCGTTGACCTCGGAAGTATTTCCAGAATTTCAACCACCCTGAGAAGTGTTTTGGTTAGAAGCATCTGATTTTTCCTTCCCAGGGTTTGAAGGTGATTTTTTGGAGGTCGGATTCACAGAGCCAATAACTCCATCGACAGATGGCTTCGGCGGAGCCTTGGATGTACCGGGTCTTGGGGCGTCAGGAAAATACTCATAAAAAGTACCTGACTGAGAGTAAACTAAGTCCAGGTACTGAGCACGCGCGATTGCTTGCTCTTCAGTCACGCAGGCTCCCATAGCAATGTCCCGTGCAATCTTAGGGACAAAGGAAGTCGTGAACCAATCGGTGAGGAGTTGATCAGGAATCCAAAACTTGATCAACCGACGACGCATTCTCCATTCATGTATATGATCAGAGATGTGCGTAGCTGTATCCTGCTTAAGAGATGTCAGGAGATGAGTCCCTGTCTCGTACCGAATGGGTAACTGAAAGTGAGTAAGGAATGCCATAGCCAATGAATTAAAGTCTTGAAAAGATGCGCGAGTCAATTCAATACACCATTTAGCGGCAGAACCGGTGAGAGTCCTTTGGAAGAGGCGAAGTCGAATCGAATCATCAAGCCATGAATTAGACGAACACCATAGGTGGTACATCATTACATGGGCTTGAGGATCCTCTCCGGCTTTGCCGTCGAATTTGGGACAGTCACCGGGTATTTTAGTTGGAACTGGTGGCCATTGCGGATTATGCAAAATGGGATCATTTGTTAATTTCGACACATCGGGCAGTTCCAACATCGCTAGAAATGGTAGTTGCGGGTTGAAGGACATCTGTGGATATGAGGTAGAGCCTAAATTCCATCCAGTTGCTGGTTGCCCCCACTGACCTTGTCCGGATGGACCAGGTCCAAAAGGACCCTGTCTATAGGAACTTTGTCCATAAGGGTTATATCCAGAACCAGATGGTTGATACTGGTTCTGCCCCCCAGCTCCCCATTGGTTACCATACTGGCCTGTAGGTTGCTGATAATTTTGATAGGGGTTGACCTACAGTTGTTGGTAATTTTGATACAGGGTATATTGATTTTTCCCTTGGGGTTGCTGATATCCATATGGTTGCTGGGTTCCATATTGAGCCTGAGAACCAAGCAGCATCTGATAGGAAGGTTGGGATTGGTACCCACCTTGTGACTGGAGACCAGCTTGATTCTGGGGTTGGTTACCGGGTTGAGCCTGAGAAACAGGAACCATCTGCATTCCCGATTGAGCCCCCCCAGAAAGGTATCCTTGCGAAGAGTGAGGTTGGGCCATCTGGCTGGAAGGTTGTCCTGGTTGGATTTGAGATGGACCTGCCTGCCCAGAAGGTTGAGCTTGCTGAGCAATGGGCTGTCCTTGCGCAACCGAAGGTTGTCCTTGTAGACCAGAAGGCTGATTAGGCTGAGTAGTGGGCTGGCCTTGCTGTGCGTAAGGCTGGCCACCTTGCCCATAAGGGTAGCCTTGTTGGTTTCTGGGTTGACCTTGTTGCGCGTAAGGTTGTCCCGGGTTCCCATAGGGTTGCCTCGAAGGGTATCCCTGCTGGGGCCCAGGTTGTCTTTGTTGAGCATAGGGTTGTCCCGGGTTTCCAGAAGGTTGCCCAAGATACGTATAAGACAGACCACTAGAGGCTAAAGGTTGTCCCTGATAGGGTTGTCCTTGTGAGCCTCCAGGTTGACCTGGATAGGTCTGGCCATAATACTGCTGCCCATGATTAGGCTGCGAGTAGGATGGTTGACCCTGGTAGGGTGGTCCTTGGGATGACTGCCCTTGCCCCGGACGAAATTGACCACCACCATATTCGGTGGTACCCCAAGCCACATTTAACGGAACTAAACCCTCAACATAGGGCTCAGATGGCAAGGAGGTATACAAATGATGATTGACAGGATCATAATAAGGGCCTTGCTCGCCTGGGTTCTGGACAGCATGCAAGTACTGGGAATATGCCCCTCCTGCCGAAATATCATTAGAAAAAGGTGGGGCACCACTTATGGGATGGACAACTCTAGCAGTATGTGCCGATGGACCACCATGTATTGGGCCTCGGGATGGGCCGGCAACAGAAGTCACAGTAGAGGATGTTGTAACGACACTAGAAACTGGAGTTGATGACGCGACACAAACGGTCGGAGTGGTTGGAACTGATGTAACAATAGTATGGTGAGCCTGGGAAATGAAAGGTCCCGTAGTGGGAACAATGTTATTATCCCACATAGAAGAGGAAGTCACAGAGCTCATAGCATCCCTTAGAGATCTATATCACGCCGGCACTGTAATACCGAGAGGCGTAACAGTGTAGGGCGTAGAGATAACTAGGGATGTAGCTGGAATGGGAGTATCAATACTCGACATAACGGGCGTTCCACTCGATACAGGAGATGTATCCTCCATGTCAGAAGAAGCCATCGGGGATGAAACACCAACAGGAGTAGTGGGAAAATCCTCTTCAGAAGTCTCCCAAACAGGGTCCCAAAACAAGTCGTAAAGCTCGTCCTCTGGAGCACGAGAGTTCAACGGTTGGACACTCGGAACAATAGGGAAAGTGTTGCCGCAAACCGGTGTCTCAGGGGCAACAGAAGAAGGAGACCCTTGGTCACTTGGGATGGGAGACAGGATCGACGGATCCTCCAGGATGATAAAGCAACAATCCTAGACAAGCTAACAATAAAAGACCCTACTCAAAACTAAACACAAACAAGATCTAACAAGGTAAATATTATCGTGGTCGAATAAATTTTTAAAACATTAGGACACAACTTGAAATTTTCATGTTTTAAGAGTTGAGAAAAGGACAAAATATGACTCTAGTCGCCTTCGAATGTTTAATGAGCCCGAAGTGACAAATGCTCAATAGAGCCTTTTCTTTTAAGGAGTCCGAAAAGGATCAAAAAGTGACTGCTCTGGAGAAACTAGGCAAGGGGTTACCAGACATCCGTAAAACTACTTATACACCTTGGCAATCATATGAAAACCAAGGACTTTCCGTACTGCAGTCAATCTTCCCGAATGCTGTGTTCAGTGCATTACGGCTTGTAAGGCGGCAGACACAGCTTCCTATGGATCAAGGATGATAACCTAGTGGAGCCTGCCCATATATACGCGATGGTACGTGGGATCACAAGTCCGTACTAGACCACAATTGAATCACACAAGGAGGAATCACCCAACCTTAATGTGAGAAAAAAAGTGACTAGGTTTAACAACGACGGAGCACGCCTCTAGCCTAGACTCTAGAATGTGAGCGTTATGTTCCAATGCATTTTTAAGTTTATTTGGTTTATTTTATGGTTGATCTTCAGTTAAGTTTCGGTTTCAGGTCCTACAGTATGTAATCTTTCACAATTGCCTAGATGCAAGCTATATGCCAAACAATATCATTTCGTTCGATGAATACTAACTACGAGAGAGTTAAGAGTTTTCAATCAAATAAAATGAGCACAATCAATCAAACAGCCTAATGCAGCTAATGGGAAATAAATAAAACTTTTTCTTTCAAGAATACAAATCAACGAAAAGTTCTATTCCATTAACTATTGAACGCAAAAGAGATTTGTTCGATTTCTTTTTCAAAGGCACAATGCACTAGAATGAATTTTGAAAGACAATAACACCGAGTAAAAGAGATAAACTCACTCAATGAAAACACGATGAAATTCCCAAGACACCAAAATAGTTCCCCAAACCAAAAGAAGAGCAAAAGCTTGTACGAGCTATGTGATCTAAGCTCAAACAAAGCTAGAATGAAATCCAAGCAAGAAAGAAACAAGTCACTCGGAAATCAACCAAAAACACTTCAACAATCACTGAAAAAGTACAAAAAGCAATCACAAAGTCGACTGGACAATCAAGAAACCCAAAACTCCTATGGAAGGCTTGACACACACGACCACTAGATGCCCTAGGGCTAAGGTGTGAAATCAGTAGACAGAAGAAAACACCTGAAGGATGGAGGTTAAGAACTAGTCAGACAAGGATCAAACACACTCCAGCAATTGAAAAATATGTGGCAAGATACAAATCCAAGCTTAGAAGGCAGGCAAACAAGTGAACTGAAACGGTTAATAGGCCTGGCGCAACTGTCAGGCTGTAACTCGCGCTATAAAGGGATTGGCGCGGGTTTTCAGTTAGCAACAAGTGCCACTAGCGCGACTGTTAAAGCAAAAACCACGCTAATAAAGTTTGCCAAGTCAAAAAGAAAAATAAGCGGTCCAAAGCTTGGTTTACAGTATCTAGGCAAGCCAGGAAGCAAGAGGCAGCAAGAAATTCAATCCAAAAAGCTATCCAAGCAAGCAAACAAGAGAAAACCAAAGAGGCAAGACAAACTCCAAATTGTTCAGTCCGTAAACCAAACCAGAGATTGACTGAAGCGGCTTTGATCTACTTCACTAATGCAAAGCAGTAGTGTTTCGAAGGCTATCTTATCGTGCTTCAGACTCCGTCTAAAGTTTACAAATTAAACAACAAGCTAAACTCCCCAGTGGAGTCGCCAAATTGTTGGAGAGGTAAATCCCCTCTGCGGATAGAAGCGATCCCTACTAGCCCAAAACGGGTCTAGCAAAAATCAAACAATGCTACCACGCAAGTTCCTAATTGCAAATAAAAGGTAGGTGATGAAGACCTACTTGGATTCCAACACTTTCATTCGTAGAAGAGACGTCGCCCGCGCTCCTTTGCTTTGGCCGGTCACAATCCTCCACTATTTCCATGAATGGACACCTGCACACAAAGAGAACAACACAAGCACAAGCGTGAAATCTAATAAATGCAATTATACATCAGTCAGGAAGGATATAACTCAACATTAACCATTACAACAATGAGAGTGGAACCATAATGATAGTTATCTATTATTAATAATCAACAAAGGAGAATACAACCAGCGTCCTGACGTCAAGTCCTCCTTTGGCTGGGTGCTCAGCTACACAAGTCTTGCAAAGCTTGAAGGGATGAGGGACAAGCCTCTCTCTCTTTGGTGACAAGATCTCCTCACTTAGGTTAAGCCTTATGGACACAAAGAAGGTTGTTGCAACTCTAATCTCTTGATATCTTCCTTTCAGCACCAGTATCACTACCACCAGCTTGCTCAAGGCATGGAGACAAGCTTTTATAGATGAGAGAGGAAGGGATAAGATCAATCACAACAATCATGGATTTGGCTTCATCACTTGGAAACTTCCATGGAAGGGTGGCAAACTACTTCCCATTCAAGGAGATTCGAAGCCAAACCATCCTCACTTAACATAGATTCATTTGGTGAATGAGTTGGAGAGAACTTTCAAAGGTTGATTGATTAAAAACTTTGCCCAAATAGGTTGGCGTGATTGCGACTCTGGGACAGAGTGCTAATAGTGCGCCCCTTTTATAGGATTTTCCCCATTGGCACGAGAAGAACACAGTGGCCCCACGCTAATGTAAAAAGGGCTATTTTTATGGGCAAGCTGCAGGAGATGTCTTCAGGGCATGTGAAGCTCATGTTCAAAGGGGAATGATGCAAGTGGTTTCAAGTCTTGTCACTTCTCACAAGTCCCGGAATGCGTCCTCCAAGGTGCAGGAGAGGGGTAACAGGGACGGTGACAAACGGTGACAAATTACTGTGTAACATGTATTTCACAATCTTATCGATCCATTACACAAAATAACATAGGCACATCCATGCACATGAGTTTGTAATACCTTATTGTTTGTCTTAAATCAATTACAGATCATAGCATGTAGGTATTTCTTTCATATTTAGAATAAATCAAGATATCAAACAAAACCTTTAAAACCATTAAAATGCTACTTTTTCATATTTAGCATGAAATAAATCACAAATGATACCTTTCTAACCGACCACGATCTACAATGGAACAATAAAAAAAGTAAATATATATTCAAAAAACGGTCATAATGTTAGAAAGTCCTTAAGGCTTCTTTAAAAAGCTAAAATTCTCACATTGCAACATTGTTGTTTATAAAAGACTTCTCTTAAAATCTACCCCAAAGTATTGTGATCTGTGAGATTGCGATCTTTGAAATTGTGATTGTATAATATCTTTCTCGCATCGCATTTCAATCATACGACACAAGCCTCAACCTATTATATGCTAATATTGCAAAATGTGATCTCATCTTGGACCCATTTCTTAATCTTTCCATCAACACATGCAGAGGTCCATTATTCGTTAAAGAAGAGGCTCGAAAAGTAATGATGTTTGTTTCTCGCATCTCGCATCTCGCACAAACTCAAAAAAGTGGTAAGTTAAACAAAAAACAAATTATGCGATTTAGCGATCTGTGATATTGCTTTGCAAATTGCAAAATTGCTATTATCGCAGTTTGAAGGCTCACCAACCTAGGAGATTATTTCCCGATTTACGATGTGAATATTTATGGACATTCAAGTTAAAGGATAACAAATCATTAGTGGGAATTTATGAAGAACTACATTTATGTGTGAAAGGCCATTTAGAGTGATTTGATATCTTCTTAGGTGATTTCAAATAAAACACCTTTATCACCTTTACTAGTTTTCTTCATCGATTCATTCCTACGTTCAATATCATTTTTATCCAATAAATTGTTCTTCTTGAAACTTTCAGGAAAAAGCCGCAAAACAGGGAACCGAAAGCAATGGTGAAGAAAGGGAAAATAGTCGCCTCTGAGAAGTCAAAATTGACTCCTCTGTTCACGGATACTACATGTAATAAGGAAGCAGGGACGTCTACATGGGAGACTATGTATCAGTTAATGGGGGAAGAACAACCAAGGATTCTTGAGACAACTATTACAGTCGATGGGCGCAATTCCTATGATGCTTCCATAAATGAACTTGCGTGCTCATTTCTACACTGAATGGCCACGCTGTTAGGCCCCTATACTACTAGTGTAACCCCTTATTGTTATTAGTACAACCCCCTTATTATATTGTTGTACCCATGTAGTCCCCAAATTGTTATAATTGTGCCCCATAGAAGCCCACTATTGTTATTATTGTGCCCTTACATTATTATTGTTATGTCGTCTGTGATTATATTATGACCTCTTAGACTCCTATATATAGAAAGGAGGTCTTGTCATTTGTATCATCAAAGAATCATTCATTTGTGTAATGTAAAGGAGGTTTCCCCCTCGAAGAGGTTGAATTCTAAGGTGTTGATCTATCTTTTCTATCTTTTTTGTGAGCTGGTTTCATAACATTTGGTATCAGAGCTTTGGATTCTAGGGTTTCACTGCTCCAAATAGGTCATCGTGGAATTTTCACTATGACTTTTTTTTGCGATGTTTCAGAAGAGAAAAAAAAAAAACCCATTTGAGACGAAATCGCATGGAACCTCATGTATGAATTTCAAATCTTTTTGCACAATATTTGTGGAGATATGATCTCAAGAAGTTGGGATTTTTGCAGACTCCTGAATTACATTCCAAACAGGTGACCTAGGGAAACTCATCATAACTTTCTCTCTGAGCATCAGATTGAAATATCATCATACATTACAGAAAGAGGGCAGACTTTAGTTTCTTGTGTACATTTTTCAAATCCAAAGGTAAAAACAGTGACACGTGGCACGTCGTACAAGTTTGCTCTATTGAACTAGTCTATAATTAGGTCACCATGGGAGTTTTAGCATAACTCTTCCTTGGAGAATCCAATTTGGATCAGACTGGTGGCATTGGAAAGAGGACATATAAGGCTACTCCAAGTCATGATTTCAAAACGGGAAGATCCAAACTTACAAAGTTACAGTCGTTTCAAGATTGAGCTCCTAAAATCAAGAAAACGCGATCCGGTAAATTGGATACAACAGATGGAGAAATATTTTGATCTACATGGTGTACCACTATTACAAAAGGTATGTAATGCATCTAATTATTTAGAACCGAATCAATTTTTATGGTATAAAGGGATTTTTTCTCGTAAACCAATTGTCACGTGGTCAATTTTCATGGAGGAAATGATAGCACATTATGAGGATACAAAGAGAAACTCCTTCTTTAGCCAATTGAAAAATCTCAAATAAAAGGGTTCAATGAAAGAGCACATTGAGGAATTTCAAAAATTGAATAGAAGGGTAAATTATATTCCAGAGAAGCAAAGGATTGATGTCTTCATAGGGACTTTAAAGGATAACGTTCAACATGAGGTTTGTTTTTGGGAACTTGATTCATTGGAGGAGGCATTCGATTTGGCAATAAAAATTGAAAGCGAAATTATGGAAACAAGGAATCCCACCACTCATGACTATAATTATGGAAGTGTTTCTTCTCCTAGCCTTCCACAAAATACAATGCTTACACCACAATAATTGGAAGAAAAAAGAGAAAAAGGGCTTTGTTACAATTGTGACAGAAAATGCACTAAAGGTCATAAGTGTGCTGAGAAGAAATTATTTTACATAGAGTATGAAAAGGAGCAAGAAAAGGATCAAGAAACATCAAAAGAAGAGGATATACGCTACGACCCAACCCCTGAGAAAAAAGAAATGAATCCAACCATATCTTGTAAAGCATTGGCAAGAATTACCACTCAAACTCTCAAGATAGAAGGACATATCAAGAAGAAAAAGGTTCAAGAAGTGAAAGATCACATCGAGAAAGAAGAAATGAATCCAACCATATCTTGTAATGCATTGGCTAGAATTACTACTCCTCAAACTCTTAAGATAGAAGGACATATCAAGAAGAAAAAGGTTCAAGAAGTGAAAGAGCATATCGAGAAAGAAGAAATTAATCCAACCATATCTTGTAGTGCATTGGTTGGAATCACCACTCCTCAAACTATCAATATAGAAGGACATATCCAGAAGAAAAATGTTCAAGAAGTGAAAGATCACATCAAGCATCAAGAAATTAATCTGACCATACCTTGTAGAGCATTGGAATAAATTACCACTCCTCAAACTCTTAAGATAGGACATATCAAGAAGAAAAAGGTTCAAGCAGTGAAAGATCAAGACCAAGTGCAACAAATGTCACTCTCACAAAAGCTAATAGAAGCTAAGATAAATGGCGTGGAATCTAAGATAAAGGGTTTGGAAGCTAAGATGAATGGTGTGGAAACTAAGAACAATGGCATGGAAGCTAAGACGAATGGCATGGACGCTAAGATGGATGGCATGGATGATAAGATGGAAGAATTGAAGATAAATTTGAATAAGTTGCTACAACAAATGGTCACTAATGGTGAAAGGGTAGTAAAGGAAACTCATGATGAGAATAAAAGAAATGTTAGTCATGATTTCATAGACTCTAATGTTGGGTGGAAGACCCACCATAT
This sequence comes from Pinus taeda, assembly GCA_000404065.3. Classification (NCBI taxonomy): domain Eukaryota; kingdom Viridiplantae; phylum Streptophyta; class Pinopsida; order Pinales; family Pinaceae; genus Pinus; species Pinus taeda. The sequence continues at coordinate 36,542 of APFE031570408.1, forward strand.
TCCAAAAATCGAGCATCAACAATAAGTTCTCCAATGTTTAAAGGATAATTCCACTTTGGTGTAGAATCGAATGAAACAACAGGTAGATCAACATCGCAGTAAAAAACGTTTTGATGTAGGTGATTGGGTATTTTTATGGTGACATCTCAAGCAAGCTATTTATGAGAAGGAAATGTTGGCAATACTACATGCACTTAAGAAATGGCGACCTTACCCAATGGGAAGACACTTCAAGGTAAAAATGGATCATGATAGTCTTAAATACTTTTAGAACAAATATTATCTTTAGAAGAACAGAAAAAATAGGTCACAAATATGTTGGGTTACGACTTTGACATCATCTACAGAAAAGGGAAGAAAATTTTTGTTGCAGATGCACTCTCAAGAAAGAATAAGGATGTGGAAGCATTGTTTTGTGCTATTTCTATTATCCAACCAGATTAGATAAACGAAGCAAGGGATGAATGGAAGAAGGACAAAGAGTGTGGCCACTCATTCAAAAGTTGCAGAATATTCCAACTCAAACAATATTGTCTGAACTTGAAGAGGAAGAAAAAATCAAATTGGAACCTAGAGCAGTCATAGAAACAAGAACCTGGCAACTACGAAATTGATCAATTTTAGAGTATCTCATCAAGTGGAAGAACCTACCCGCTGAATATTCCACATGGGAGGACAAGAATTTTATACAGAAGCATCAAGAACTACTCAAGCGTTGAGGACAACACTTTTTGAAGGAGAGGGGCATGTTAGGCCCCTATACTACTAGTGTAACCCCTTATTGTTATTAGTACAACCCCCTTATTATATTGTTGTACCCATGTAGTCCCCATATTGTTATTATTGTGCCCCATAGAAGCCCACAATTGTTATTATTGTGCCTTTACATTATTATTGTTATGTCAGCTCTGATTATATTATGACCCGTTAGGCTCCTATATATAGAAAGGAGGCCTTGTCATTTGTATCATCAAAGAATAATTCATTTGTGTAATGTAAAGGAGGTTGCCCCCTTGAAGACACTGAATTCTAAGGAGTTGATATATCTTTTCTATCTTTTTGTAAGCTGGTTTCATAACACGCGCGACCGAAAATAATCCCCTATACCGACTTGGTTAAGTGGACCATTGATGACGCTGGCATATCTGACAAGGAAATCAAAACAGGAGGCCATGAAGTTATAAGATCTTTCACTCCAGATAACCTAAGGCTTATGTACCACCTACCAGAGCCATAGGTTACCTATAATAGGTAATTTGTTGAGAAATTCATCAAATAAAATTAAGACTCGGTGGAATGCACAAAGAATTGGTCAAATAATGAAGAAAGAATCAAGAAAGACAAAAACAGTATGTACACGACCACATCTATTTGTTCCCCTTACTGTTTTGCTGCGGCTATGCTCTGTAGACTATTTGGCAAACCTAACAGTAACAATTTTTCCTCAGAATAGTTGTCCTTAATAGATGCAGCGGTTAATGCAACAATAATAGATTTGGCACAAATCCTATCTGATAATTTAGCTAAAGCAATTATAGAGTATAGAAGGAAAAGGAGTATTGCTTTGAGGGTTTACCCTCCATTTTTCATGTGTGCTTATGTTATGGATGCTATTTGTTTTGGTTCTAAATTCCCTCTTATCGGGTGGAAGTGGACTATTCAAGATTCACTTCCTATTCACATCTACCACAAAGATATGTGGGAATCCAATTTTGAACCACATTTTTTCAAGATTTGTCACGGGGTTATGCTTCCCATCCATAAACGAATCTATAACCAAGATGCCCCCAGATTCTCCGAAAGAAGCTAATATAGACATCCTCCTAGTAGCCCAATGGTTCGGGGAATAGACATTTACATATATCAGAGTGTTTGGCAGCATCGCCTCTCCCCATGTTCTGCCTTTCTATGTCCCAGATAAATTAATGGCTAGAGAGATAGTCTATCAGACATGCAATGAAGGTGGGATGAGAAAAACACCGAAGGAGTCAAAGAAGGCCATTTGGCCTCAATTTCCTGTATCACGTGGAGTGTTGCATTACATGACCTTGTACATGCGTTTAGGGAAGTAGATAATATGTTACCTCTACAACTACCTAAGTTCCCCGGAAGACAATACGACCCATTTAGTATTGTTAAGGATTTTACCACTATGGTCAAAGTAAAAATATTTAGCCATGAGAAGGACCCATTTGATGATGTTTTCTTACAGAATAATACATTTAGAGAAGTGAAACATATGGCACATATACTTTTTGATCGAGAGGGTATTGAGACATTTAATAGCTATAGAGAAAAGAGGTTATCAAAGGTCCCATTGGACCAATTGTTAATTGAACCAATAAGGGAGCCCACTCCCAGTGTAAGCATAGATGGTGACTCTAAGGAAAAATCTAAAACCAATTCTAGAAAATCATTTGAGAAGTCTTAAGGAAATAAGAAAAGTAGGATAATGGAACCAATCCAGGATAGAGCCCAGTCTACAACAAAGACAGATGAACAGAATTTGACCATCAAGCAAACTGAAACCCACACTCCCCCTACACAGCTAATAAAGCCTCTGGTAATTGATTTGGAAGTGAAGTGGGATAATTTCAACAGAAAAATCAACACATAGGAACAAGCACCATAAACACAAATGACACATCAAGAAACAACTCTGGAAATTATAATAGGGGGAATTGCGAATACTCAAGAAATAGAACATATTCTCGTTACCCCCACCTTTGAGATTGCTTTAAGAATAGAAGAAATTCTCCCTCTTGATGTATTTTACAACCCACAACACAAGGTCATTGTTAAAAGATAGAGAAAGAAAAGAAAACTGGAATCTATAACTTCTACCACTCCAAACAATGAACTGATGGATGTCCTCTTGAAAGACTCATCCATCGATCCATCGGCCATCCTCACCAGGCTCTCGCAGTTCGCAGGTGCATACGCTACGACAACCATTGACAAAGAAGCAGAGGTACAACTGTTTCTTAAAGAAAAATAAAACAAAATTTTATCACTAGAACAGTAGTTACAGCAAGCCAAAACCAACCAACAAGCATAAATACAATTGGCTAAGTTACAACAGGAGTTCCAACAAATGAAAATAGAATATCAAAGCAGCTTGGTAGGTAAGGGGGCACAGATACAAAGCATAACATATCTACATAAGGATGACCCAAATATCGATCAGTTTGTCGCCGAAGCACTCAGCCTCAACTCCCACCTCACACACCAAAAATAATTGCTATGCAAAAAAATCTCGCAGTGGAACTCTCACTGTGAAATAAGTGACAAGTTAACAAGCCAAGTTGTGGAATTGCGACTGGAATATGATGAAATTCTTAAAAAGGTTTCAGATTTCATAGCTTGGCAAAATTATGAGAATGGGAGAAGAGCTGACATGCCCAAACTAGATGAATCACATAAGGAGATCTTATTTGCAAGTTGGGGTTCTTAGCTCAAAGAGGCAGAACAGGCAACAGAGGATGCGGCAGCAATGACAAACAACGTCATTGAATCTATAAATGAAAATTTTCATAGTGCTAATCTTGTGGCAGAAACCACCCCTGGTTTCCTTCCGACTGCAAAACAACTTGAATTATAGTGGAAGCATACAATAGAAGAAAGAGCAGAAGCAATTAGGAAAGTGACCAAGTTAAACTCGGAGGCCTATTAGCAATATCTGGTAATACCGCACAACCAATATATGACCCTGAAATGCCTGATTGTTTCTACCAAGAAAATGGTGTCATGGCTCATCAATGTCGTGTTTACAGGACAACTGAAAGTTGAAGTCAGCCAACCTACACTCCTCAAGACCACGCTATATATTTGCAATCTGAAAGATCAAATGCAGGATTAGTCATTATGCACATTTCTATTTTTGTTTTATTTTGCTTAAATTGAGGCAGGTCGTTTAAACCTCCTCAACTTTTTTTGTAATAATATATTTTTAGTTTCATAAGTTAGTATTTAAATCACTCTCATGCATTTAGAGAGGGGTCCAGAAATTTTATCAGAAACATTCTTTAGAACATGCACTTTTGTTCCCTTTGAGGAAGTTCTGGTGAAATTAATGGAACAAGATTTATTTTCTACTTGAATTTGACATCTTCTACTGAAATTGCACTTATGTACTCTTAGATGATGTTGAATGATTTGAAAGTAGGTCAATATTGCTGGAGCATATGAGTAGAACGTATTATAAATGGTAATTTTATCTCTTAATTCTTTTTTACTTATGCGTCAAGCAATACATTATCTTCAAGTTATTTATGTATGAAAGTTTGAATTTTAGATTGCCATTATTGCACTACTGTATGATGATGATTTATAATTTATGCTAAATATATGAATGATTTTTATGTGATATATCTCTCATATCATTTCGGCTAACTTTTTATATGAAACGATCATTGTTAAATGGATTCACTTCTTATTGTGATTGAATGATCTTTATTATCAATTACTTTCAGATATCATTTTAGATCACATATTTCATGTTACTCTGGGGATAGTTATAGTTAAATAAATATTTTAGATTAGGAAAAACTGCACGTAATTATGAGTTAAATTAGATTACTTTGAGGTTAAGTATTCCTCCAAAAATCTCAAAAAAACATCATCCCATTAGCACAAGCATAAAAATAGAGTAGGAAACTGGTCCCATCATCCCCAGTCGGAGCCACTATTCCAAATAGAAAAGTATCTATCCTAAGGTCCAGACCGGGTGGTTATTCCCCTTGTTGAGGCAATGATTTTTGAGCCTTCAACAGGTGGCCAACTGTGCACAAATATTCAAAGGAATATTGTAGGGCATGCGATGTTTGTCAGAGGACTAGGAAGCTGTCACAAAGGGATGAATTTCTTTTGAACCCGCAGGTCTCATTATAGGCATTCAATAAATGGGAAATAGATTTTTTGGGACCTATTCAGCGACAAGGAAAGAAGATAGGAGCATGCTACATTATCACGCTGACAAAATACTTGACCAGGTGGGCTGAGGCACAGTCCGTAAAAATTGCAACATAGCTACAACTGCAAAGTCTATATTCGAATACATTTTGTCTAGGTTTGGTTGTCCTAAGATTTTGATGAGCGACAGGGGTTCACATTTCCTGAATGAGACGATTGCTGCTTTTCTAGAGGAATTTCAGATGTATCATCAAAAGTGAACACCATACCATCCTCAAGAAATTGGAACAACTGAAGCCTTTAATAAGATCCTGGAGAATTATTTGACGAAGATCTATAATGAAAATAGGAACGATTGGAATGTGTGCATACCAGCTGTTCTTTGGGAATATATAACTACCTGTAAGAAGTTGGCTGGACAGACACCATTTCGACTGATTTATGGACAAGAAGTGGTCATGCCAATGGAATACATAGTTCCCAATTTAATAATTGTTGTAGTCACAGAGATGGAAGATCAGGATATAATGGAAGAACGCCTTGCGTAGATACTCAAGTTAGAATAAGATAGTTCCTTAGTAGGTTTCCATCAGCAAGTGAAAAAGGCTAGAGAAAAGGCATGGCATGATAGCCACATTAAGCACTGAACCTTTAAAAATAAATATTTAGTACTTCTCTATGCTAGCAAGTTTTCTAATTTCTCAGGAAAGTTTCAGATGCATTGGATTATGGATGGAGGAGAAATTCAGCTCGCGAAGTTGAATGGGAATCTCTTTACGGGAAGAATCCATGGAAGCTGGTTGAAGTTGTACAGTGGCGATCCCACCTCTCCACGATGACTATATGACTGTAGGACAGTCTTAGTACTTTAGGCAGTTGGAAGGAAGAATGGGACTATAAACTAGGAGGAAATCTGTGGATTTGAATTCAAAAAGGGCTATAAATACAACATCTCGCTCCACATTCGAACACTTTCCTTCCAGAGAGATTTCCTTGTGATTTTGCACCTAAGTTTGAGTAGAGACAATTACTACATGTTTGATTGAGATTTTTAAGACATAGAGAAGGATTTTTTGTAGCAAAGGCTTGGGTTTGAGGCAGATTTTCCCTAGTGGAAGAATAAACTATTTTGGGGGAGCCTTGACAAGATGACCACAACACCACCTATCCTTACCACAGTGCCTAGGTCACCGAGGCCTGAACCTACTCCCTCCACGAAAGGAGAGAAAAAGAAGAAGAATCTACAACAAGCGCCGGCTCAAAAATCATCATGCAAAAACCCAACTGAGATTAGGTAGAAGGGTCATATGGATAAGAATAAGAAACTGACAAAACTCGTCAATCTAGATGAAGAAGAGCTAACTATGGGTGTCGAAGACATCAACGTGGAGGATGTGGAGCCAATTACTCGACTACCGCCATATGTAACCCCTAGGAAATCCACTACCAAAGTGATCAAGGACATGAACTTGTTGAAATACAAGGTATTCATGCCATTGCTACCGGAGGAAATATCCATTGAGGGTGACTTGTTGGGCTGAGTACCATTTCTGAAGATGGAGGATTGGGATTTGGGTGACGATGCAAATTTTCCATAGTTAGAACCCAATAAATACTTGAAATCAGTCTACTATGAGGAGGTAGGTGTCACAAGGCTTGATCCAATGAAGTGGGCGACTGGAATTGAGCGTGAAGGATTTCTCAATATGTTGTATGTCCCATACTTTAGCCGCAACATAATTAATACTATATGTGTATGTCAATTGTTGGCACTGGCTCATGATGGGTGCTTATGACTGGGATGGCCCATTCCAATTGATGATATGCTGGTCCACAAAATCACCTTATTACCTTATTAGGGTGCAAACCCTGTATACGCTTTTGTGGGGAAGTTGCAAGAGAAGAGGCTTGCAGATCAGATGAAGAGCGACTTCGGGTTGGTGAATAAGTCACGAGGCTATGCCATTAGCTCTATCTCGAATGGAGCTGTGAAATTTGTTGCACATATTTTGACAAGAAAAAATAATGCGGAAGTGTCGTGTTGATGGAGTGTCGACACCAGTGGTATCTTTAGTTGCACAGTGTAGCCAAGGGGTCTAATTCTATTGGGCTAAGTACCTCTATCATGAGTTCCTAGAGGATTTCCATGAATCCTAGAAGGATGTAAAGGAGTTCCATTATGCATGGTTACTTCTATTGATCATGTTGGTAGCATAGAGGATGCTTGAGGATAGCTAGTTCCCAACGTCAGAGTTTGACTTGTGCGAGGCTGCAAAATTTGCCTCGTTGTGGGCAACAAAGGATCCTGCTCATATTATTGAAACTAAGATGTTCTGGGTATTTTTTGAGTCATAATTATGGATTGTGATCAACCAACGGCCACGATTATCACCTAGTCTACATGGACAATACAAAAATATAGCCAACTTCAAAGAAGATTTTCACAATCTTTCCATACACGCGAAGAAGGATGCCGCAGGAACATGGAACAAGTTGCCATATTTAGTCGTGGAGGATGACATTATGGGGGTCATCAGAAAATGGCCGAGTGATTGGTTCATCCCATCTGGTGACACCACAAGAATAATTAAGGTAGCAGAAGGTGAAACAGGGAAAACAACAGCTGCGACAAAGGCCATGAAAGACAAGAAGAAAGAAGCACAAAAGGAAAAGGCTTCTACTATAGAGAAGGCAACGTAGAAGGAAAATGCTTATATGATAGAGAAGGTAGCGTAGAAATTACAGGCTACATAAGGAACAACATCACAAGTCACTATTGACCTTGAAGAAATAGTGATAGATCGCACATAATTTGAGGTTGAAACCATAGATGAAGAATAAGGGGGCAGAGAACCCTATCTCAAAATAGAGGACTTATAGTCCCCCTTCAGAATCAAGAAGAGGTAGAAGTAAAGTTCGACTGGACCTCGCAAGAAGAAGAAGTCCGATAATTCTGCGAGTACGACACCATTGGTCCTCACGGAGGGGGACCTTCATGAGATAGGTGATGTTGTCTGCTCGCCACTAAAAATATATGGGGACACATCGAGGAATAGTACCACCAGGGATTGGAAAAAGTACAACAAGGCCTCTAGGAATTGCAGGTCCAGACAAGAGTAATCCAAGCGAGCATTATGCAAGCGAGCGCAGATCAAGCAAGCATGCTGAAATTTAGTACCCTTGCAAAAATCACATCCGAGCTCTAAGTGGTGCAACTACCGGGGGCTCTCTTCATTTTGAGGTAGTCGAAGACCATGAGTGGGCGTAGTAATAGAAAAATCTAAGTATCAACCTTACAACACTATCTATCCAAACCTTACATGAGTTGCACCAAGGAGTTTTAGATGAGCTCCACATCTAGGAGAAACAAGCCCTGTTGATTATCGACAAGGTAAAAACTAACAATCAATAGATTTTTGTAGAGAAAGTGAAGGTCTTGTAGGCCCACAACAAGGTGATGCAATGAAATCAGTAGCTAGAGGCAACCCTTACCCAAGTGTGCAATGAGCTCCCTGAGCTCCAAATTGCAGTAGAGGCAGCCTCAACAGAGAAAGTTCACAAGTTAGCTATTGCAGTGAAGGAATAAAAGAAGGAAATTGGAAAGTTATGGTTTGAGCTGCAGTTGCAGATTTCAAAGCTTTGACTAAAGCTTCAACCAACCACACCTCGAGAAGTCGAAGAGCAATGCAAGTCTGCTATTAAAGTAGATATGAAAACTCTGGATGCTGAAGTCAAGCACTGCAGCCAATTGCTTGAACAAACAATGGAAATGTGGACCTCGATGTAGGAGGATCCACACTTATAGATGATTGAAGCTGACATCCAAGAGAAGCAACTGCATTTTGATGAGATCAGGGCGATAACATGGACTTTAGCACCTGTGCAGAGGTTCACCAGACTCCAATAAGGGAAATTCGTACAGACCCAAACTGATGAGTTGTGTTAGAAGGCCTCTATCATTTCCTCAAGGACATAGCCATGGGAAGACAAGGCAAGCCAACTATCACAGACCATCTAGAGAAAGTTAAAAGCTCTTCACCAGACAGAAAGAACCATGGGCCTTACAGTCGGAGGTCCAACGATGGAGAAATTGGTCGAGGAATTTTGCTAGGCCACCACACAAGGAACAACAGATCTTCAAGCATTAAAGATCGAATTCAGCAGTTTACAAGCAAAGGCTGAGGCAAAACCAGTAGAGTGACTCAGGACGAATCATGAATTTGTGTTGGGGACCTATTGGGACGTGATCCCCTGGGTCAAGTTTTGTTAAGTTTTGTTAAATATTGTAAAGTCTTCACATTTTGAGGAGAAAAGCGTGAGTAGCGTAGGTTGATAGGAGTTAAAGGGGATTTAGGAAGGTCAAAGCCCCTTAGTTTGTTAGAGTCAAGATGTTTTGAGACCTGCCCATGGTTCGCGAACCATGGTATTGTAAATAAGAAGAATATAAAAGGAAAGTCATAGAAGAGTCATAAGATAGCCAAGATAAGGAAGAATAGTGCATGAGTTGAGTATTATTTTATCTATTCTATACTTGGAAAAAAGGGAAGGCTCCTACAACTGTGTGCGCAAAGACCTTGGTAAGTCTGCAGCTAAGTGAGTAGGCCCCTGCAGCTATGTGCGCAAGGTTGGGAAGAGTTGTAATTGAAGATATGGAGAATAATAAAGTCTTATTTTGAATAAATATCTGTGTATCTTTGTATTACTATTTTATCCCTAATTTCACTGTATTCATGATCTATTAAATTAATTTAATCAAGAAAAGTAATTAATAAATTCATGAAGACGTAGATCTATTTATTTTTATGATGTTATGAATGTTTAGTGGAATCGAAGAAGGACATAAGACTATTTTATGTCATTTATTGTAAGTTCTGGGTTTCAAGGGTTAAGGTTCGCCTAGGTTAAGATAAAGCCCTAAGTTTGGCAGAAACACATCACATAGTCATCTGGATGCATAAACCTGGGTCTAGCATCCCCCATTACTTCCTCGGGTGAGACTGCAGCCTGCGTTACACAGGTTGTTGCCGAAAGGGCCAGTAGTGTAGGGTTTTGTTGGTTAGCGTAACTGACTTTGAACCTGGGTCCAAGCCCCCTCAAGCCAACACTGTATCAGCATTGAAAAATTCCATATGATGATGACTGGGGGTGTTTTTCTAGGACATTATCTTTCTATTGTAGGTATTCAAGTGGATCCGATAAAGGTAAAGGTAATTTTAAAATTTCCCACTCCTAAAAGACAAAAATAGGTACATAGATTTCTAGGGTAGGCAAGTTATTACAAATGATTTATAGAAAATTTTTCTAAGATTGCATTACCATTATTTTCCATGTTAACAAAAGACAAGGAGTTTGAGTGGATTGATAAGTGTAACAGTACTTTTGCAGAATTAAAGAAATGTGTAAAAATAACTCTCGTTTTGAGATGACCAGATTGGAATTTATTGTTCCACATCTCTACTTATGCTTTTGATACAACCATTGGAGTTGTGCTTGGTAAGAAAGAGGGAAATAAGTTATACACCATCTACTATATCAACAAGAATTTGTCTCCCGCAAAAATAAATTACATAATTACAGAGAAGGAATTTGTTGTTGTTATTCAAGCTCTTAATAAGTTTAGGCAATACATAACTAGCTATCAAACTTTTGTGCATACAAATAATTCTTCTATCATATTTTTAAGGAAAAAACCTATTATAAATGCTAGGGTTACTAGGTGGTTGTTGTCACTCTAAGAATTTGATATTACTATTACAGATAAATATGGAAAAGGCAATGTTGTTATAGATTTTATCTCCATGTTAACTCATGTTACTAATGATATGGTTGTCAAAGATTATTTCCCATATAGTATCTATTTGCAGTATCCACTTGTTCATCTTGGTATGCCGATATTGCTAATTACCTTGTTGTAGGAAATTTTCCTCATCACCTTTCTCCTAGAGAAAAGAGAAAGATTATACAACAGAGTGCAAAATTTTTTGGGTGGATGGAAACCTTTTTCACACTAGTTTTGATAAGTGGATTAGGATATGTGTGGGGTAGGATGAAATCCATGCCATCCTCAAGTCCTTTCATGATGGACCTTGTGGGGGGAATTCTGTAGATAGGAGGACTGGTCATAAGGTGTTGCAGATGGGATACTTTTGGCCTACTATATTCCGAGATGCAAAGAGATATATTTAGCGTTGTAACAACTATCAGAGTTGGGTCAACATACCCAATCAGATGAGATGCCATTACAACCTTAGTTGGTGGTGGAACCTTTTAAGCGACGGACATTAGACTTTGTGGGACCAATTAATCCTCCATCTCAATAGAAGGTTTATATTCTAGTTTTCACAGATTATGTTACCAAATGGGTAGAGGCTAGAGCACTTACTAGAGAAACTGATAGTGTTGTTTCAAACTTTTTGTTTGAAGAAATTTTTGCTCGGTATAGAGTGCCAAGGGAAACAATAATAGATGGAGGAGCACAAATTACCACTCAACTAATGATATTGTTAAGAAATATGGTGTTCATCATAAGATTACCTCACCTTATCATCCTTAGGGAAATGGGCAGGTGGAAAGTACTAATAAAGTAGTTGAAGCTATTCTTACAAACATTATGGAAGGACATAAAAAAAATTGGGTGGAGAGACTTCTTGAAGTATTTTGGACCTATAAGAAAACTTGGAGAAATACTATAGGTTTTTCCCCTTATGAATTGGTTTTTTGTAAGAATCCCATCTTCCCCATTAAATTTGAGATTAAAACATTAAGGATTGCCTTGGAAGTGGATTTAAATTTAATTGTAGCTTAAGAACATAGGCTAAAAAAACTAAATGAGCTGGATGAAAAGCGCCTGGAAGTTGTCCAACAAACAAATATCATTCAACAACAGTGTGCCAAATGGCATGATAATTTTATTAAGAAGTTGTTTCAGAAGGGTGAGTGAGCCTTACCTTATGAATCCATGTTTAAGTATTTTAAGGGAAAGATGCGTACCAGATGGTTAGGTCCTTATGAGGTAGATACCGTCTTTGGCAATGGGTTTGTAAAATTGACAACTATTGATAATTCTTAGATATCCTTTCTTGTTAATGGACATCATCTTAGGTGTATCATAAACCTACCTCTAAGGATTCATTTGTGAACAATGTCTCAATTTCAAGTTTATACCTTGAAGTTGTTGGGGCAGAGGAGGTTCCTCCTGTGCTGTCAACCATTTAGTTATTAATAAAAAAAATAAAAGAAATGGTGGGGGGGGGAGGGAGAAGAAAAAAGAAAATAATAAAAATAATAAAAATAAGGAAAAATAAATAATTATTCAATGGTGAAAACCCCTTTGGGGCACTATTGGATGATTGTGATCATTGAAAACTAGCGTGCTAGCAGTCAACACTTCTTATTTGTCTCTAACAACATTGTGACAATTATTTCTAATTATTGATTTTTTATTTTAAGTTTTTCTATTATAGATTAAGCTCAGGACTCATCACAATTTTCCTCATAATAGTTCATCTCTGATCAATACCTTGCTAATACAACTAAATATATGACTAGATGTAAACATTGCTTCTACAATTTAATTTGTTTCTATCTTGATATTGACATCGCTATTACATTTTAATACCTTTTTGGAGACCTATCATATACATCTTCATGGTTAACAGTGTGGTCTCAAAGCTAATACAATGATCTGTTGTCACAAGAATGGATATTTTATCTCATCATATCAATAGAGATTTCAGCTATGAACATAGACCACAAGGAGATATTCACTACATCATTTGACCTATACAATCTAATGTCACCGTAATAGTAAGCTAAGGTAAGGTTTGTTATTTTTTCATTTATTTGTAGGATTTGGACTTCAAAAGTGACATTATTACCCTAATGTAAATACATGCAAGGATGGTTGTTAAAATAAGTGGGGGGAGGATACATTATGATTTCCCCCAATCTATTAATTAATCATTTGCTCGATGAACAATCATTTCACTTTATCTTATAATGCATGATTAGACTTTGTAACCATCGTTACTTTTACCAACATGCATGATTAGACCGTGGTAACTGTCATTATTTTTACAATCATTACCATTATCATCATTTTTGGAAACTGATACGATTGTGAAAATTCCTTTCTCATAAAATCTAAAGGACCCAATTTGGTAAAAAGGGGGTAATTGTTGCTAATGATATTCTCTCCTTAGCAAGTGTTTTTGTGTACAAAAAGGAAACTCTGTAATAGGTCCTTAGTAGCACTGAGTTGTTACAGTCTTGGGCCTCCATGGGAGGAGAAGTGGTAAGGGATGAGTCAGGATCTATTAACATACTGTTATACTACCTGAAAACCTTGGAGATTTTTCGAAATACAGAATGGTTGAGTTATTTCGAGAAGTGGGTTTTAGCGAGTAGATTGCTCTGGAGTTTGCACAGGCCTTGATTGAAAAATACTATGAAGTTAGGGGATTTAGAATTGTTGTTACATAGGAGTTAATTTCAAGAGTAAAAATGCTACCATAAACATGAGCTTAGTGGTTTTCAAGTATGGTGGAAATTCCATTAGCTAAGGTTGTGTTTCTTCATGAAGGAGAGGAATTGATGACTAAGGGTAGGGGATTTGACAGAACATCTCTTCCCCACCCTTGCGATGATGTGGCTCTCTTCATTCAAAATATTATTATTCAGTTGCTTGCATATTTGAGGATAGGAAAATTGATAAATTTTCCTTATTACCTATTGAAATATCTACAACACATGGTAGAGGTAGTGTGAGGGGAAATACATATGGAAACCTGCTTAACCGAGCATACACTGATCGAATTGATCATAATTCATTCTTTATAGGAGGAAGGGATTTCATGGGTTGATTTGCTAGCAAGATCACTTGTGGATACATAGGAAGGTGAAAATGAGGAGCACGAGGAAAGTGTTGAAACAACTCCAGAGAGTAAGTTAGCCACACCCTCTAGAAGTAGGGTTGCTACACCTCCAAGGAGCAGAGCAACTACAACCCCCAACAAAATTAGGGTGGACACATCTCTCTAACCCTATAAATGAAATCCTAAAAGATGGAGCTCCATAAAAACCTTTGATGGTACATCCTCGAAAGGAAAAAGGGCATGAATAGAGGAGCCTGTGGAAGTTTCTAGTGGATCATCAAATAATAGCAATCATGGGTTCCCTATTGAAGAGGAAAAACCAGAAGAAGCAATTACTGAAACAACACTAGTACCTGAAAAATAGTTGAAGAAACAAAGGATGTCTTAGTACAGGTGAGGGTGAAAAAGAGGAATTTGGAGAAACTAATTGGTGGGAAGAATCCTAAGAAGAGAGTATCGATGGATGTTACACAAAAGGTTACCCCAACACCTAAAGAATGCACTGTTACAGTTCAATCAGGGAATCTTGAGGAATGAGAGGATGAGGGAAAACATGAAAAGCCCGTAGAGGAAGGGACCTCCACATTTGATGCTCTTGTTGTTACAACATAATCCAAGGAAGAATCTAATGGAGAACATAAGGAAGGGGGGCCAGTAGCAGAGGAATATGCAAAAGAACAAGATGTTTCCCCTTTACTAGGTAAGACCGAAGTTGACCATCTTTTCCAGCAAATTGAAAAATTTTAAAAATAAAATGAGTATTTAAGAAAACAAATTGTCATGGTTAAGGAACAACTTCAATTTAAAAAGGAAAATGGATTAAATATGTTAGCAGAAGCAGTGGGAATAACGTCATCAACTGAGAAAACCATGAAAGTATGTGAGGGGTGTAAATTTTTTTTAAGGAAACCTGAGTTGTAGAATCAATTACTGTCTTAGTAGGAGTTCAAGTAGGAGGACAAGATGAAGAATTTCAACCGGCTGCTCCACAATAACCTGCTGAAGACGATGTTGTTATAGAAGAACCATGATTCAAAGCAAAGCAAGGAGAAGAAAAATATTCTGCTACTCCACAAGAACCTATTTATGATGCTTCTATTACACAAGAACTAGCAGATGAAACATAGCAAACTAAAATTAATTTGACTACTGCTCCACAAGAACCTATCGACAACATTGTTATTACAAAAGAAATAATAGCTAAGATAGTGCAACAGGGGGATAAGGAGGATAAAGAAGAGATTTCTAAGCTTGAGACTGTAACAACATCAGGAACAACCAAACTAGAATCTAAAGAAATATTGAGAATAACATCTTTGCTTGGGGAAGTAGAAAAATGGAAAAAGTTAGCAGTCTTCCCCAAAGATGAAGTTATTTTTTTGAAACAACATGAGGAGATGGTCAATTGTCTCAAGAAGGAATGGACTGAAAATTTGAGAGTTTAAGATTTTGTAAGAATTCAGAGAGAAAGGAAGCAGATAATATTGCAAGTAAAATAATTTTAAGAGGAGATGCAACTGCTATAACAAGAGAAGGAATTTATGTATGGGATTATTGATGGTTTACGAAGTTGTAGAATCCCTTCTCCATATTATCCTTTATACCTAAAAGAGAAAGTATTTCTCTTTCAATTGAAAGCCCTTAAGGAAAACAGACCATATAATACAAGGAAAATTCAAGATTTCTTAGAAACTTTTTAGAATGCTAATTTCTCAAAGCAACATTTTTTGTCTGAGTTGTATTTGAATGACCTTGCCTATTTTGGAGATAGATATTTTAATATGATACCTTATGCTGGGGATTTTCAGTTGAGATATTTTATGTATTTTTCTCAGAACCAGGTAAGCTAGAAAGCTACATATGACACTATAATGACCAATGAAGAATGAGTAACGTTGTGCATCAGAAATAAGCCCGGACCTATTGATGTTTTTTCTAGGACATACAATAAGATATGGTGATTTCTAGCTACCAAAGCATTGGTAATGGAACATCAGAGCTTGGTTTTGTAGAGATTCCTTAAGAATTTTCAAGGGATAAGAGAAAGTGCATTACAAGGGAGAAATTTAAGATGGAATGTTTTTCAATAGGAAATGAGGGAAGAGGACCCCTATTGTTATAAAAAATTATGCAATCTCTCTCTAGGGTTCCTTAATATGTGGATTCTACCAAGAGAAGTGGCATATGATGGATTGGAATTAGGTTTAAGTTTCCTCTCGTTTGGTTTCCAACCTATTAATATCAACACCCATATCATTTTACTGACAAACTTTGGGAATTGGATTTGGTCCTTTCCTGAGGCTATAAGGGCAGAGAAGAGGAAACTGCAAAATCCTATGATCTTTCAGAGCTACACTCTCAACATGTTAGGACCTAGTCATAAGGATTTGCACAAGGACATGCAAATTCTTAAGCTAAGGGGAGATGTTGGGTCATGGAATTATTACCTTTTTACATTTATTATCTTCTTTTACTTCCTTTTTGACCAATGAGGCCACATTTTACCACTGTAACAAACATTATTCACCTAATTATGTCCTTTTCTATATGTCACCTTCTTAGTCTATTTTTTCTTATAATTTGGCATAGGAACTACTATCTTATACGATTTTTATTATAAAACTGGCATATGGGTTGTTCCAGGTTTAAGTGGTATGTTGAAGTTGCTGATATAGGATTTCACTTTCAATTCCCTTTATCATTTGAGACAAATACTCCGAGAAATGTTGTTGATACATGAAAATTTTTCCTTGTGCATGTTGTCCTTCCTTAATTAGTCACATGGACCGAATCTAGGAGTGCATCAAGTCATGGCCAACTCAACCATCGAGGAATATTCATGGAGCATACAAATCACTTAGTTAAGATTTTCTATAAAGTCATTGTAATAAAAGGAAATTATTACAACTTTACCCCTACCGTGGAAACTATTGTATGAATTACCAAAATGTATTTTATTTTAAGATCACATGAGAATTGAAATATTCTCATGATGATCTTATTGTTTTATTTGAAAATTATAAAGAAGAGAGCTCTCTGCTCATGAGGGCAAGGAGGTGAATTAAACAGACAGGATTATAAAGAAGGGGAAAGAACCAAGCACTATAATCCTAATATTTTGTTATTGAAAATCTCAACCTTGTGGCATTATATATTTTTTTGAGTAGCTTGCATTCTATTTAGTGCACCAAACCCTGCTAAAGAGGAATGTCCCTAGTTAAGTAGAATATAGTAACTATATGTATTAATTATTCTCAATTATGTGATTGTTGTTACAATCAATTTTATTTATGAGTTATTGATTGTAGAAATCTTTTGAATGGTGTGACAACATAAGTCCTAGATTTGTCACTCTAATTAGTGTATCAATGAGTTATTTACTTTTCCATTAAAGATTAGATTGCACTTTTTTCGAATGTGTGTGTACATAATTTCATTGAGTGATCGAAGGGTTTGTAGGAATGTTGTTTATGAATTAGAGTGGTTGTGTAATAGAGTGATTTATTCTCCGATTGTGTAACTCTTTTGAAATTTTGTTGAATATCAGTGTAATAGCATGAATGCTTATTGAGAGTGAGTTTGCAATGACCTTGGTTTGAGATTCACTATGCTAGTTATCATTTCCCTTATGTAAACTTTGCGTGATAGCCTTAAATTAATCCTACCTGTATTGATAATTAATGTGAGAGTGGACATGTTTCTATGGTTTAAAGGAACAATGATTTCACCTGACAAATACTACAAATTTTCCCTTTGAACTCAAATACCCTGCTTCCTACTCTAGAATTTGATTTGAAGACATTTTCTTTCTAACCATGCTTTGTGACTCTGTCATCTCATTCATAAGTTCCATGTAATTTGTGTATCTCTGTGGCTTCTTACTCTAGATGAAGGTGGTACTAGGAGGTCCACCTCTCTTTTGATACCCCCCAAACAACTCTTCTTCCCACTTGTATCAAACTCTCTTTATACTAGGAGTCACTCATCAAGTGGCTGCCTCCACTCATCCCCAACGTTGCTCCTCATCATCATACTGGTTGACCCAACTACCAACTTGATGAAACTCAAAATGAGATTTTGGTTGAGGCTCCATATTAAGGAGCTTATTCTCAGGTAATCTAACCTATTCTTACTCTAAGGACTCTCTCAAAGCCTTACTCTCCTCAACCATCATTTCTCTACTTTGTGCACTTCCTGCCTTGCTGCTCAAGGCTATGCTTGTCTCTACTTGGAACTTGTTGAGATTCCTCATCTTCACAACTATATACTTCTTAAATCTAGAGGATAAGTGTTAGAGGTAAGCCTTACCTCTACTAAAGATGACATCATAACCCTTGTCCTCAAGGGTAGCTACCGAAACAAGATTATGCTTCAGTCTCGGAACATATAGGACATCTCCGGGATGGAGAGGATTACTTGACTCCCTCTAAAAATTGACAGTACAAATTCCTCTAGTTGTATACATGCCATCATCTCCTAGGTCAATCTGATACTTCATCTCCTTCTCCTTCAGGTGGTTTAAATTCTTCTTGTTCCTAGTCATGTGGAATGATGCTACTAAATTAATATACCACACATTGTTTTCTATTGAGATTTCCATGCAAGCTATTAATGAGACATATTTTTAGAACCAGATGAAAAACACATCTACCTCTGCTAATGTAGCCACATGATCCTTTTTGGACTCCTTCTTCCTGTTATTAAACTTTGTAGCATAGTTCCCAAACTCATGGAAATGGAAGCACTTGATCTTGATGAAATACTTCTACTTCTTCTTTCCCTTCTAACTGGTATCAACCTTTCCTTTTCCCTTCTTTCCCTTGACTTTGCTTTCTTTTCCTTCTAGTGAAAAGTTCTCCTCATTCTCTATCTTCGTCGATCTACTATCTCTCAAATCTCTCTGTATTTCTTCTTGAATGAAGTCACTCCAAAACCTTTACCAACTAGTAAAAATTTACCTACCACTCATTGCATCCTAGAAGCCATACCAATAGTTATGGAGTCCTAGAGGCACAATACTCACAAGGTCTTTTTCTACTACTCTCTCTCCCACACCACCTAGCTCATTTTGAGCCTGAGTGAAGTTTGAAAGATATGTGATGATGGCTTTCCTTTATTTATTTGGATACTTCTTAGATTCTCCTTGAGTGCTAGCTTCTTGACATCAGTAGAACCCTGATACAAATCTAATATGGATTTAAACATATCATATCATATATTCCTATGGAGATGAGGGATAATATGGCCTTTGACCCCCTCCATAATGATCCTCATAATCTTGGTATCATTTTTATTATGCTAGGCCAACTGTTGGGGATATTGAGCTGGCACTATAGCCCTCTTTATAAACTTGAGCACCTCATTATCTTCCAACACTACTGATATCTTCTCATTCCATGAGAAAAAGTTAGAGGCTCCCTCTAAATAGTGATCTACCCTTAATCCTTGGAACACCATACTGCCTATGCAAAGAGCTACTCTTCAAACTCTAGCACTACCCTTCCTGACAATATGCGCTCTTCACTAAATGATCAACTTGGTGCTGGTCTTTATGCTGATCTTTGATCTGATACCATGTTAAATTTCTATGAAACTCTACAACTACTTAGATGAGTATCTGAAAACTTAAATCTAGTTTACTTTCACCAAGATACAAAGTCTCTTAGCATTTCATATGCAACAGAATAAAAACACATAGATAAAAACACATCACACAATCAACACACTTATTTTTCTCAGGAAACTCAATAGGGAAAACCTGCTTGTTTTATGTAGTTATTTTATTGGTTGTCTTGGAGAAATTGAATCTATTACAAAGCAAATTGTCTCTCTTGAGAAAGGGTTTTTCTTCTCTCACAAATCTCAATTGATACAATCAATCTTGGTTGGACTTGATCCTGCTTGATCTTGGCCCTCTAGGACACAAATGTTCCTTTGCTGCCTCCTTGATATGCCATACCTCTTTCTTGATCCCAACTCCTATTTCCTTGTGCACTTGTGATCTCTTATTTGGTAGGACATAATCTCTCTGCACTTTCCACAATCAAGGCTCTCTCACACTAACTCATGAGATTTGTCTTGTCACAAAACTTTGTGCACAAAAAAATGTAATTTACTTGTGCCTTTGTCCTCTCTTTATATATTTGATCCATTCTAAATTAGTCTTGTTGAAATTTAGAACTCAAGTTATGATAGCGAGTTAACTGATATTGTTACTCGCTCTCTTTTCAATCATCATTGGAGCTATTAACTCATGCTTCTCTTTTTTACACCAAACATCTAACTCATTCTTCCTTTAATAAAGACTAGAGACCCAACTTGTTTTAACTGAACTCAATTTTCGAACTAATCCTGTAGTCAAACTCATGAATACTTCCACTTAACTGAAGCTCCAATGCTACGCCTAAACACGTGCTAATTATTCTAATAGACTAGAAATTAACTCACCACAACTAAAGTATATCCTATGAGCTCACAATCAAACTAGGAGAAGGAAAGATTGAGGTATTCACTGGCTAAAGTACAAGCCTGAAGACCTTGCTCGCTACATTTTCAACAATTAAAAACAACCAAGCTAGCCATACCATTATGGAAATAATCTTGTATAGAAAT
This sequence comes from Pinus taeda, assembly GCA_000404065.3. Lineage (NCBI taxonomy): Eukaryota > Viridiplantae > Streptophyta > Pinopsida > Pinales > Pinaceae > Pinus > Pinus taeda. The sequence continues at coordinate 56,938 of APFE031570408.1, forward strand.
GTATGATACATAGTAGTGGAGGTTATTCAAACAACTCAATTGAGAACATAAACACCAAGTTTAGTAACTAATTGTTATGTTTGGAATTAACATTTGCAGTCGAGTTAAATGATTAAATAATGGCCCTTAATTTTGTGAAGAAGACAAATATATTGCTAGAATAAGGAATCTTATCTATCAATGAAAGACTTGGAAATTTTAAGAACTATCCTTTGACATTTGGATTTTAATAGGGAAATGTCTATTAGTGTAAGTAAATACTTATGGTTAACCAACGTAAATATTTGTTTTCCATGGGTAACAATTATTTCCCAAATAATTAAAAGTGGTTTAATTTGGTTGACCACATTTGGCTATGGTTTACTATGTTTGACTATAATTGACCATGTTTAACTATGGTTGATAAGTTGATCAATTTGAGTATGGTTGAATATAGTTCGCCACAAGGTTAGCCATTGTTTCCTATGTTGACCATGGTTGACCATTTTTTACTTTGGTTGATTATGTTTGACTATATTTAATTATGGTTAATGAAAATTGACTATGGTTGACTAGGTCAGTCTTTGGTTTGCCATGGTTAACTAAATTTTACCACATGTTAAAAGTGGTTGACTTTGGTTAAACACATTTTACTATGATTAACCATGTTCAACTATAGTAAACCACATTTGGCTATGGTTGACCATGTTTGACTATGATTAACTATGGTTGACTGTGGTTGACAATGGTTGTTCATGTTTGACTATGGTTGACTTTGGTGGACTATGTTTGACCATATTTAGGCTATTGTAGGCAATGGTTGGCTATGGCTGACTATGGTTGTTCAACTTTGACTATGATTGACCATAGTTAATCATGGTTACCATGGTTAACCACTGATCCAAGTTGTACAAGGAATGGAATGAAAGGTAGGAAAGGAAACAGAAATACAAAAAAATATAATAGAAAGCACAGTAAAATGGTGAAAACCTAACTTCTATTAACAAATGAAATAGAAAAATACTATAAAACACAAACTAGTTAAAGCGGTGGTAGTTATCTCTAAATAGATAAAGATAGTGACTACACACATTCACAAAATCTATTACAAGAGGCCAAAAGAAAAAAAATTTAACATAAAAAAAGAACCCTAGAGGTAAAAAAACCTAATCCCAAAAGCTAAAACACCAAAAATTTTGTGGGTCTTGAATTCGTTGGTTGGTACATCAACTTTCTAGGAGTGCAACTTTTGCATACAATATCTATTTCGGATGCATGATGCTCATTAAAAAGAATTATTCAATGAATACAACTTTTTACTAGGGCCACAGACAATCGTTGGCCCCCCAAACTGCTAAAAAACATCAATTAAGGCCTCAAAATGGCCTCGGTAGTTTGGAACCCAAAAATATTAGAAAAAAATCCAAGAAGATATAAAAACATTGAGACAATGGAAGAGGTTGGTGGCCACTAATATCCACCTAGATTAACCATGATTTTTTATGATTGACCATGTTAAAACAGTTTTAACCATGTTTGACTAGGATTGACAACATTTGACTATGGTTGACTATAGTTGACATGGTTGACCAAGTTTGATAATGGTTCATCATGTTTGGCTATGTTTGACCATTTTTTACTATGGTTGAACATGGTGAGTATGGTTATCTATGGTTCACTATGGTTGATCATGGTTGACTAGGGTTAGATATAGTAAGTTGTGGTTGACCATGATCAATTATGGTTACCTTATAATTGAATTCAGTTTACTATGATCGACATATGGTTGACCATGTTTGACTATAATTGACTATGGTAGACTATGGTTCACCATGATTAACCATGTTTTACTATGGCACATTCCTTTCGTTAAATGACTATGACCATGTTTGACTATGGTTGAACATGTTATATTATAGTTGAATATGTTTAACCATTGTATGTTCCTTATGTTTGACTATCATTAACCATGTTTAATCATGGTTGACTTACATTGAATTGTTATGCCCCTCAATGGTTGTGTCAAAAACTGATGTCCATTATGTTTCAATGATGTTTCTTAATGACTGATTTATAAGCATTATGTTCATCATAGTGTGACATAATTATATGTTTGTCACATGCAACATCAAGCTATGTTTGACACATTGCAATGTAGGGTTACGTTCATGAAATTACAATGTTCATGAAGCCTCATATTGGATTACATCACATTATGATGTTCATAAATAGTTATGTTGGATTACTACATTGAGGGTCATGCTAGATTGCAACATCCATCTAAGGTTATGTTGGCGAGTGATGTTTATCAAGGGATTACAGTTGGATTTCATCACATTGTGACATCAAGGGTTATGTTATATTATGACGTTGTTAAGGTATTGATCTATATTGGATCATTATATTGTTTGTCATCTATGTCAATGCTTTTAGAGTGGAAAAAAATGGAGGGATCATCTTGTAGTGTCATTTTACTGATGTGTCCCAATTTGGAGAATTGGATTATGAATCCTTTTAGATCCAGTTTAAGGAATTTAATGGATTTCTTTGGGGTCAAAACTCTCCCTGGCAAGTATAGGACTTTGTGATGCTATTCTACAATTAGAGACGTTTCCAATGTTCCAAGAATCATGTCAATCAAAGTTTGTATGCAAAATTTATGCCTCATGCAAGTTGACATATCGTGATTGATCACCATGACATGAGATGATTCCATATGAGCCCCCGTTACTCATAAAAATGGGGCTAGCAATGTATGGTCTATGAAGAAAACTCTAGAAGGGTAATATTCATAAATCTAGTTGAGAGTTGGATCCAAACCTAACCCCTAGTTGCCTGTTGGGTTATGTTAAAACTAGGCCACTAGGAGGAGAAGTAGTTCCATTATATTCGATTATATCGTGTTGTATAGTAGAGTAGATCATCTAGGAGAGGGAGTTAGAGAACATAACCGTTGGGTTAGAGTGTTGTAGTAGCCTAATATACCACAAATTCAAGGAACTCCATCAGGAGTACCTTATTCATCATACTTGCATTATTTCCAAACTAAATAAAAGAAAACATAGAAGCCTCACTTTATAGTTGGGTTTTTATCCCATAACAATTTCCCAAACCATATCTTTGTGTGATTATATTTGTTTTTGTCTATTTTTTTCATTTTATCTATTTCATGCATAAGTAGAAAATTAATAATTAACAAATCTAGACCCTAAAGAATTTAACCCTCATAGTGTAGATTTTAGTTTATGTTATCAAATTTATTGTGATGAATTGTCTAATGGAATATCCATCATAGTTTATAGAGTATGGATTATGGTTGCCTTTTATCACATTATTGCGATGTTGGTTAAAGGTTATATCACATTTCAATGCACATCAAGGGTTATGTTTGATTGTGATGTTCCATAATGTTTATGTCACTTCAACATTTACTTTCATTTTGTTATGTTGAATTGTTTTATTCATCCATGGCTACATCACATTGTGACATTCATTAAGGGTTATTTGACTTTGTGACATTTCAGAAGGGCTATGTTTTAAAGCGATGTTTCGTAATGGTTGACTTCTAAGGATTATGTTCATCGCAATGAAACATCATGTTATGTTTGACAAATTGCAAAATCATGTTAGGTTTGGCACATTGTAAAAAAGGGTTATGTTCATACTGTAGTATACCTAAGGGGGATAATATGAGGTACAGAGGGAGGTACCCAAGGGAATAATGTAATAACGGGATGAGCCATAGTAATAAATAAGGTGGTTAACCCATATCATGTAAGGGACCACAGTAGCTAGCAACAATGTAATAAGCCCATGGTATTAGATAGATGGTATTGAGGGAACCATGGTAATGACCCATGGTATTGTATGTATGAGGCATATATAGAGGCTAGAGACTCCCCATTGAGAGATGTCAAGGAATATGGTATGAATAGGCATATGGCTTGTGGAGTGTTCTCCTTCCTTAAGGAGTGAATGTATGGTGTTGCCCTACCTTAAGGGTTGATATTAATAAAGTGAAGCATTTCTATCTATATTCAGATCTTGTTATTTCTTGGGTTTATTGTTATTATCATATATTTTCAGATAAGATCTATAACACATACATTATGAAATTAGTCAAGAGCTATGTTGGATTGCATCACATTACAACATCTATGAAGGGTTATGTTAGATTATGATGTCAAGGGTGATGTTAGATTGCAAATTTCTTAGGGATTGTGTTTTAGTGAGATGTTCCTAAATGGTTATGATGCATTGTGATATTCATCTTGGCTAGCTTATATATTCATCACATTGTGACACTAGGTTATGTTTGGCACATCACAACATTGGGATATGTTACTCACATTGTGACATCAAGAAAGGATAATCACATTACACCATCAAGTTATGTTTGACACATTGCAATATAGAGCTATATTCATCATATTGAGACATTGGGTTATGTTCCACACAAATGATGTAGGGTTATGTTCATTACAATGTGACATCAAGAAATGTTTGTTACTTTTTAGCATCAGATTATGTTCAACGCATTATAATTAGGGTTATGTTCACCGGATTACAACATAGTATTATATTGAATTGCATCACATTGTGATATTTGTACTATAACAATGTTTATTTAAGGTTCTTTCAAATAATGATATTTATACCATAACAACATACCATACATAAAGTTAATTAAGATATGACATATTAATCCTCATTAGACATGAAATATTGTGACTAAATGTAATTAAAATACAACATATCATAAGTCAAATAAATTTATGATATATTGCACTTAAAATTACACCTCAATCAACTTTATAATGTGTCACACTTTAATTAATGGTCACATTGCATCAAACTTTTTCTCACTACGACTAACATTTTTCTTCACTACATTTTTTTACCTTAATCAACTTTGTGACATATTCCACCTAAAATTAAATGAAGTGTAACATATCACACCTCAATAACTTCAAATGTGATATGTTTCACCACACCAAACTTTTTCTCACCGCAACAAACTTTTTTCTCACTACGAAAAAAACTTGTTTTCATGACATATCACACCTAATCAGCTTTATCACCCACCAAATCTAAATTTGATTTAGATATAGCACATCATACTTTAATCATGACAGGATGATTAAAGTTGCTTGAAGTGCAACCTATTACACCTCAACTAGCTTTAGTTGTGACATATTGCGACTAAAAAATATAACTTTGTGGCATATCACACTTCAATCAATTTTACGACATATCACACCTAAAATTAATTAAAAATGTATAATTCTAATATATTATAACTAAAACAATAAAGGTAAACCTATTACACCACACTCACCTTTATAACATATCACACTTTAACTAAATTTGCAACATATCACAACCTAAAATTAACTGAGGTGAGATATATTTCAATGTATTGACTTTCATATCACATAGCCTGAATCTTTTTCTCACTGCATCATATCAACTCATAGCAAAAAGTAAAAAGCACTACGTGTTAATTATGAACACTTAAAATTATATAATTATATATATATATATATAAATAATTAATGAAAGTTAAATTTTATGAAATATTAATGAATCATAAGGTATTCTATTAGATAATTTGAGATATAAGTCTAACTATCTTACGTCAAAATTAGTATGACTTAAACTAGATATAATTCTTAAATATTTTTAATTGATTTTAACAACTTAAATATTATTAGTTACAATTTCTTAACCATAAAATAATTCTATAAATTATAAACAAACTAACTAAACAAAAAATGACACATATGAAACAAATCACTTAATTATAACATTAAAATAAGCCTAATTTAATTTTAAAAATAATTTAAAAATAATATTACAAAAAAATCAACTATATTAAATTGAAAATAATATGAGATCATGATAACATCAAATTGATTAGATCTAACAACAACCTAAGCGAAAGGTGGTCCCAAATAAATATGAAAATTTTTTATATTAACATAAAAGAGGCTCATCTTTAAAAAAAAATACATTTCTTTTTAAAAAAATTCAAGTGGGATAAATATGCCATGTGGGATATTTAAATAAAATTAATTATATAAAGTTATTTTAATTTGATTATAAAAATTTTTAAGGCTTAAGTTATTAATTATTATTTTTAATTAAAAGAATTAAAATATTGTATTTTTATATTTTTTATAATTTAGATTTATCTAATTTTGGAATTACGAGAAAGGATTCAATTTCTTAAAATGAAAAAAAGAGATTTGATCTCTCCTAATAATGGGTAAATCTGGAGTTAAATGGATCTATGTTGATTTAATTATTAATCATAATTAATTATAATTATAAAAACATTATAATTTTATGTTTTTTTATTTTATTTTATTGTTTATATTTATATGTATTTTGACTGAGTCAAAATGTTAGACATTACTACATCTCTACCGTACAGAAATCAAATGTTTACATATGAGTTAAGTTTACTTATGAACCTTAAATATAAAGATTTTTTCAATAAAAAAAATGGATCAGGCTAGGGGAAATATTGGATAAAATATAATATTAGAGTATTATATTTTACCCAATATTTATTACCACCCCACCTCGTAAAAAGTGGCCATGGGTGGGGGAAATACTAATTTAAATGTAATATTATTACATTTTACTTAATATTTCTGGTCACCCTCAACTTAAATAATACATTTCACTCAAGTTTACTTATGAACCTCAAATATAAAGATTTTTTTCAATAAAAAAACGGATCGGGCTAGGGGAAATCTTGGGTAAAATATAATATTAGAGTATTATATTTTACCCAATATTTATTAACACCCCCACCTAGTAAAAAGAGGCCATAGGTGGGGAAAATACTAATTTAATTGTAATATTATTACATTTTACCTAATATTTCTAGTCACCCCCATATTAAATATTACATTTCACTCAATATTTCTAGTCACCCCTACTAATTTTATAGTTGAGTTTGTTTACTTTTAAACTTCAAATATAAAGAAAAGTTACAATAAAAAGTGGACCAATTGAGGGGAAATACAGGGTAAAATAATAATTACATTTTACCTAATATTTCCCTCAGCCCCTCCCCTCTCCCCAACTCACCTTCATAGTTAAGCTTATTCATTTCTAAAAGATCCATCACAACTCTATGTCTATAACACATTATTACACATAAATTAAGAGATATTATATTAAAGTGATTATCAAACAAGTCATTAGAATAAAGAAGCAACTATAAAGAAAAAACTATTTTTATGTACACTCTTCTTAACCCTAGTCTTTTTAAAAAAAAAATATCGAATCACCTAAGTTGGGCAACTTATGGCAGGCCTCATGCATCTACAACCATGATCCTCTCTTTTCTTGTCACACCCACACAGGCAAAGTGAGAGCTGACTCTAGATCCTAGCCATGTAGTAGCTGCATCAAATAATGTACAAACTACTTGCATTCTCATGGACAATATATGGATACATGTACACACTAGCATACATTCACTCTCATAAATTATATACTATTCTCTTCCCATAATCCAACATGTAGTAGCTGCATCAGATAATGTACAAACTACTTGCATTCACATTGACAATATAGGGATACATGTACACACTAGCATAAATTCACTCATAAATTATATCCTATTCTCTTCCCATATTCCAGGTTTTGCGAGTGAATTAACTCTATAAAATTAGAGGGTAGATTTTATTAAAAACATTTGAATCACCTTGAACAAAATCAAATTTTGAACTCCAACAAGGATAACACTGAAGCATGAAGATCTCAAGCTTCTAGGCATATATACACATTATGTATTCATCCATTCAATGAAAGAGAAAAACATACAAAAAGAGATATGATCACCAAACATATCCATATAAATTCTCAACGTGAACATATCCATAAAAATGTATATAAATTCCCAATGTGAACATATCCATAACAATGTTTTACCTTTAAAGGCTACATGGATTTAACATGATTATTTTCTATAGCTAAAAATAAGATGGATCTAGGCTAGTTTAATTTCCCCCTTAAATAGGTTATATTCCACATAAATACCATGGGTTATTTTATTATTTTTTATTATTTAGATTTTATAGGGTTATTTTAATTTTATTTTCATCTAGTTAAAATGTTTACATTACTTTACATTAAGTTACACATCTCTACCATATTTTAATTTTATTTTGACCGAATCAAAATGTTTACATTACATTACATTATGTTAGGTTACACATAAAAATGTTTTACCTTTACATGCTACTTGGATTTAACATCATTATTTTCTATAGCTAAAAGTAAGATGGATCCAAGCTAGTTTAATTTCCTCCTTAAATAGGTTATATTCCACATAAATACCGCGGGTTATTTTTTTATTATTAGTATTTAAATTTTATAGGCTTATTTTTATTTTATTTTCATCCAGTTAAAATGTTTACATTAAGTTACACATCTCTACCATATTTTAATTTTATTTTGACCAAATCAAAATGTTTACCTTACATTACATTATGTTAGGTTACACATCTCTAGCATAATAGGTTGGAGAGCACCTCCCAATAAAAAATAAGTAATTCTATTAAAAAATAAAAATATTATATTATATTTTAAAATAAAAATATTATATTCAAAATCTACAATCCAAAAACCGCCAACTCTAAATTAACTATTTTACTTTAATTATTAATTATTTTTTTTGTAATTTGTAATTTTGTTTTTATGTTTATGTGAGTCAAAATATTAATTAATATATGACAAAGTATAACATTACAACATCTCTACCAAACTGATTTCCCAATTTTTAAATAAAATAATAATATTACATAGTTTTAACCCAAATTTAAAATAATATATTATATAATATAAAATATATAAATGGGAAAAAATATTTTCTCTGAATGATATCAATTTAACCACTGTAAAAATGAATGTACATCAAATTAACAATATCTAAACCATAGTGCATGTCTATATATATAATTAATTTAATGAGAGAGATGAACGCAGTGAATTTGCGTATAAAGTCAAAAAACATTCGACAGAAAAACTATAATATAATTTGAGAGAAGAATAAAATATAAGATTAGATAAAACATTTAAAATTATGGTTTAAACAACATTTTTACCATTAAAAAAATTAAATGAACATATTTCGAAAAGACTTCAACTTTTTAATGAAATGAAATTAAAAAAGAAATGATATTTTAAAGTTCATGAGACTAAAAATAGTCTATGAGACTATTAGTTTTTTGTTTTTTGCTTTTTGTAATTCAATCATTTTCCAATTCAAATTGATGATGAGCTGATCCAACCTTCCAGCAATCCCCTCGCTAAAAAGACAATGCAAAGAAACTAATGCTAACATGTTCTTATAACTTTCTTTGATGTCTTTGAATGCATCACATTCCAAAATGAAATGTTTTCCCGATTCCACAGCCCCAAATGTGCAAAATGTACACACTCGTTCTTCCCAAGCTTCTTGAGGCCTTTTCCACCGTCCTATTTCACACCAAAGTTGATGTAAGTTGGTCCTTAATTGAACAATAAGAACCTTTGCCCTCCACGAAATGCTAGCTCCAACGAACTCTTTTTGTTGTAGATCACACGTAGGGTTGAATTCCTCAATGTAATATTTCTTCTTTCTACCAAACTCTTTTCCCCATACCTTTTTACGAAACTTCTCCATAACAAAATCCTTTAGCTCCTTGCTATTTGTGGGACAAGCATTGAGGCAGATATTCCATTTTTGCATCCATGTGTAGTTTTGTTTCATCTATGTTTTCTTTCTTTCACTCATGCCTTCATTGAAGATAACATTAGGCCATCTACCTACTCTCATTTGCTCAATTCTGTTTAGATATCTTATGAGCTGCACCATAGCAATTGCTCCAATGGGATTTGCTCCTGTTTCACTCAACATTATCTCATAAGGTACTGAACTTTTTATTTTGAACTTACTCATGATCAAGCGTTTTTGGATTTTCTCAATTTGTTCCCTTTTTGAGACGGGAGTGCTTCTAGCCCACAATTCAACCCATATAGCATCACTGGACAAACTAGGAGTCAAAAAATCACTTTAATCGTTTTCCAATCCCATAACTCTACCTCTCTACATCTATTTTGAAGAGCATATAATGCTTTCCACCCTCCTAAAATTCTCTTCTTTCTGCAGTCCTCCCAATTGAGTTTATTGTTGAGTTTGTTTAAGTTCCTTCATCCGGATTGAACCACAATCTCAGCTACGCAATTGATATGGCATTGGTAAGGTAAGTTATTTCATGGTCACCATAAATGGAAAGTATATTTCTTGATTAGAAATCTACAACTTTTCTCAGAAATATGAGTTAATTTTTAAGGGAAAACTACAACATTTCTCATAAATGAATTTCATATTTGGACCTAAAATGTGTGCCCTCGCCCCTAACGAGGGTGTTAATGCGGAGGATGTGGAAGCCTGGGTGAGAGTGCTCGCCACCCCCTTCAGAGGTGATGGGAATTTATGTTTCTGGTGACGTGTCATTTTAGTGCGTGCAAGGTTTACAAATGGGTTTGATTATTAATTGGGATATCATGGTAGTTTCGGGTTGTATTGTTGAGGGGTTGTATGGAGGCGAGGGTAAACCCTCGATTTCCTGCTATATGCATTATTTCTTGCCTGGCCTAGAGAACCACCTAGCATTGAGGTTAAAGTGCAGAATTGTAGTGATAAAAAGGTAGAGCCAAAGGTTTGCGAAGGTGGTGGAAGATTTGACCTTTTTCTCTAGGAGAATAGCTCCATGTTTTGCAGAGGACAACTTGTAAGGCTGGTGTTGTGTTGTCTACCGTCACAACATATCAGGTTGAGTTCTTTCACTACATTGTTTTTTTGGTTTGTCTGCTTTTAAATTGTGTAGATTTTAGTACTCGGGTCTTAGAAGTTTCGTCTTTGGGTCTGAAAGACTGGTGGCAAGTTGCACTACAGGCAAGTGTCTCTTATTTTTTTCATTTAGTCTTAGGTCTTGAGTTCCTCGTCAACGTCTAGTCTTGGGGTCTTTACCTTTGGGTTTCTCAGGTTGGTCGTGGTTTTGTTGCAAGTCCAGGGTGTCTTGATTTTGTGTGTGTTTTTGGGCTCAAAGCTTTCAATTTTTTTCCAATTATGGACAAGGGTCCATCATTTGGTTGGTGAAATCTAGAGGCTGGTAAGCCAAGTCTGCAATAGTTTAGGAAGAATTCAGGGTCTTGTGTTAAGGGGGTGTGCTCGTTGTTTTAGCTTATGGGGCTTGTGGGTATATGGGAGCCTTTCATTGTGTTTAATGGTAGTTGTCCGAGCCTTTTCTTGATGGGGTCTATGTCGATTTAGGCATCTATGTGTTAAGTTATTCAGATGATCGGCTAGGGTGGCATTCTGGTTCTGTCACCAGTGGGTCTGGTACTTTCTCTTGTTTATTTATAGGGAGGGGAATTCATAGCAGCTGCCCGAGGTGTGCCCTTGAGGTGTTAGCCACGCCGCCAAGGTAGAGAATGAGATGTGGATGAGGGGGGCATGGTAGCGCTCCTTAGGGTCAGTGAGGAACTAGATTCTTTGTCTATGACTTGTTTGCTACCTATTTTAATGATGTTCCATGAGAGAATAAGAAATAATTTCAAAAGCTAGAGACTCAAACAAAGATTGAATGTCAATCTCATTCATATTTAGAGATTAGGGAGGATATGTCAACGTGGGTTCTTGACCCTGGTCATACCAGCAGTAGGAAGAAACAATACTTAAACTCGGTGGCTTTGCATTGGCATATGAAGACCCTCTTGGGTTTGAGGTTGAAGGACAAGTAAGTTGAAAGATATAATGTCTTTTTTTCCCTAGAAGAGATTAAGAGGATGCTCAAGAATCAAAGATTTTCTCTAGACAAGTTTGATTCTCGTCTGTCACATATAAAAAGCCATATCACCTGTGATTCAGATAGTGGAGACTTGATGGATCCCCAATTTCTAGTGCAAGGGTCCTGTTACAATCTCCCTCTCAAATAATGACCAATAAGCATGAAATATGGTTTTTCAGTGGCTAATTTATTTGTTCGTGTTTCCAAGCATGATGATATGATCTATGGTGTTTTGCTTCTCGCTCATCGAGGCTTGTTTTTTACTTGCGACAATGACTATTGTTGTCTTTTTTTCGTCGACCCTGGCATAGGTTCGTGAGTTCATTTATTGTGGGATATTTTTTTGGTTTATCGCAGTGACTTCCCTGGCGTGTTCATGGTGTGCTGGAAGGCATCTCTTTTAAAGGAGGCCAAAGGCCTATATTTTTGTTCTAGCTGTTTCAATTTTTTGTAACTGTATGGCATCGAATTTGCTATCATATGAGCAATATGTATATCTTGTTTGGCTGGGTATGGTTTGGTATAGGATGAACATCTTGCTATTGGCTTGGGCACATATATAGCTTAGTTGAGTTTCTTCCTTATTGGTTTCTCATGTTGGCGTTAGAATCTGGTGCTTAGACTATAGATGGTGGAGAAGAAAAAATGAATTTCTTGGGAATTTTCTAGAAAACCAATGTAACCATGTTTCGTTGAGTAATACCATACTTCAATTTAAAAAAAAATTGTGTTTTCGGAACCATTTTTGGAGTGTGAAGATCAAACGAGATAATGTTTATCTGATTTTCACAGATTCGGGCTAGGAAATACATATTTTTTCCCATTCTCACGAGACTCGAGCTATACACACACACACACACATTGCACTCCACAAAGATGAACTTCAAATTTCAGGCAACTACGACTTGCAACAACTTTTGACTTGACTTTACTTACAAGGAGTCGAATACCCATTGTTGTACATTGAAACTACAACAGTGGAGTGTGTTGCGTCCCACTTTAATCTCAATAGTAAATATTTGCGACCTTCGGCCCATTCCTCATTGTCATGGTCACTTTTCGTTAAGGACTGATATGTTGGAATGAATAAATCTATTCTCCATGGTTACAAACCAACACACCAAAGTTGTTTGTGATATATTATTTGCGACCTTCAACTCATTCCTCATTTTCATGGCCACTTTTCGTTAAACACTGATATGTTGGAATAAATATATCTAATCTCCATGGTTACAAATCAACACACCAGATATATATATATTCTCCATGGTTACACATCAACACACCAGAGCCGTCTTATATATATATAACACATCATAATTGTATCCTCTCGTTGCACACTGGAAAAAGCCTATTACGTCAAGCTTAAACAATTTTTATTATAAAACCTTATATATACAATGGAAAAAATATAACTATCAAGCATCCATCTCTATATTTGAATGAACATTCTTGCAAGGACGGTGTTGGTAATTATTATTTCTTATGAAATCAAAATCAAATTGTGCATATCATGAATTTAATAGTTAAAGAGTATGTGATTTTTAAAAGATTACAAGTTCAAATCTAAAGGGGTTAGGGTATGCACACTTCCATAGAATTTAGTAGTCAAAACCTCTCATACAACTAAGATGTCTAGCTTAACCAAATCACAAATTTAAAATTAAATTATTATTAACCTCAAAAATTAACTTAAAAATCATTTTTACCAATTTGGAAGCCTCTATTTCTTTTCAAATAATTTGATATTATTTTTGTTAACAATATTGTGAAGTGAATTGTGGTCATAGTCAAAACTTCTCATTTACCAATTTGATTTCTGACATAACCAAACTATGATCTTAAAATAAAATTATTATTATTAACCAAAAAATTCATCTAAAAATCATTTTCACCTTTTTAAAAACTACTATTTCTATTCAAATAAATTAATACTCTTTTTGTTGATAATTTTCTAAAATAGACTATCTCCTTTAATTAAAGCATTCAACATTTCCATAAACATTTTACCCATCATCAAAAATAAATAAATTTTATTATAATTTTTTTTAATTATAAATAATTTAATACTAATTAACTTTACCATATTGAAAACAAAACCTTTCAAATTAACGCTTACATCTTACTACAATTGGTAAAATACGCTTAATACTTTCAGTTAAACCAACTCTCATTCCACTATTTTGAATGCTATGATTAAAATGCACAATAACACCCCTAAAAATAATAATAATTCAGATCGTCACATATGTATACCATAAAATATAATTAATAACTGTTACCATTGCATTCACTTCCTTCCCAATGCCTTTGGCATCAAAGCTGGAGATAATTGGTAAATGCCCAATGAGATCATGGGACTGTTTATGCCATTGTGACTAATGTGAGTGAAGGCTGTTTATTAAAAATGATTTTTCTTTCACTATTTATTTTTATTTGATAGGACTTAATAAATGAAAATTTACACCGTTTGTATTTTATATTTATTTAGTAAATTAAAACTTTTATATATATATATATATATATATATATATATATATATATATATATAAATATAAAGGTTAAAGGTTAACAAATTTACAATCATACCAATTATATTTTCTAAAATGAAATTAATGTACTATATTAGAATACAAATTACACTCATTAACTATATTCTCTTTATTAAGAGAAATGAACTTAATATATTAAATTATGCTATAATATGGATGAAACAAATATGTATTTAGTACAATATTGACATTTCTTATATTTATCTTATATTTTTAGAAAGCTTTATAAATAAATAATAAATTTATTTATTTATATTAATATAAATTTGATTGTTTCAGTTTTATAATTATTTTTAATTTAATGAAGGCTTTTTAAATATATATTTTTTATAAAGATGGAAGGATAAGAAGTAATTTAGTTTGTGTTTTTTTACGCAAACGTTTGACTAGATAGAAATTTTATCTTACAGGTAAGCATATATTCTGCATTCCACTAATATGTGAAGAAATTAAATGTCATTTAATATTTATTTATGTATTCATCATTTTAAGTTTTTATATTAATTTTGCATTTACCACTTAAAATAATTACAAAAATCGGTTTTTTGTGTGTGTTAATTTAACAATTTAGGAACAAATTTTTCCTATTGCACAATTTTCCTCATCCAGAGAACCCTCAAATTTCCCTGGGAAGAATTTAATTTGGTTAAGGAAAAATATATTTTTAATGACAAAACCTATATGTGCACAAAAGTATAGGTCGACTTAAAGACAAAATTGGGTCTTCAAAATCTCATATAAATATAGATCAAGCTACTCCCATTTGGACACACATCACATCACACATTCTTCTTCTTCTTCTTGAGGTCCGATACAACTGAAAATTGTATGCTTCATCCGCACATGCGAAGAGGAGAGAGTCAATTAAAGGAGGTTGAAATCTGTCTTTAACCAACACTTTGACCAATGTTGACTTTTAGTGTTTGGGTCTTGATTGACTTGGTTTGACTTGATTTCTTCACACTGTTTTGGAGGCAACGTTTATTGGCACAATGACCGATGTTTTATGGGCATGTTGACTACAGTTGACAACAAACCTTCTCTCTCTGTTGACCAGGTTTGACCAGCATTGGAGGCCGAGTTTATTGATTGTTGGCCAAGATCTTCGACGGAAGTTTTATCGTTGACTATTGGACTAGTTAGGGCACATTTGACTTTTGTTGACTTTGACAAATTTGCATACTTTGACTTTGACCAAATTTGACTTGGGACATATTTGGCTATTGGCTCATCATTTGATATTGGTTGGTTGATTTTGTTGGATAGCCAAATATTTGTATTTGACTCTTGGTTGATGAGTTAGGAACATTGTACTTTTTGTTGACCATTTTATGACAATCTAATAAGAAGAAGAATTTGAAAGGGTTTTCCCCCTTTTGGGGTTTTTCCCTAGTCTTTGACCAAATCCTTGTGTCTCTTATTGTTGTTGATTGTCTCTTACTGTTCATTGCATTTACTTTTCTATCTACAATTGCTATTGATCACTGTAAGATTAAATTATTTTGGAAAAATTGCTAATTGAAGTTAAGAATTAGGTTAAAGTAATTATTACAACACAAAACAATGGAACTTTAACATGGTATCAGTGTTAAGGTGAAGACAAGCCCAAGGAATCAAGAAACAAGAGAAATCATCTTTGAAAGAAGCTAAAGGAGCCTATTTGACTTGATCAAGATGTCTACCTCTTTATTCAAGGATAATGAGAAGCTAGGTTATTCATCAAACTTTACTGCTACGAAGTTCAGGTTGGAAGTTATACTGGATGACAACGATTTTTTGGAATCTGTGGAAGGATAAGTAGTTGAGCCTCCAAAGAATGCTTATGTTGCTATTGAGGCTAAATCTAAGAAAGAAGAGCTCAAAGCCAAGAAAATTCTCATTGATTCTTTGCAAGATTATTTGCTTATTTATGTTGGAATTTTGAAGAAATCTAAGGATATCTATGATAAACCTATTGGGATGTATGAGGTCAAAAACTTGAATCATATCCTCTCCTTGAAAAATCAACTCAAGGACATGAATATGAATAAAGGGGAATCTGTGCAATCCTATGTCATGAGGGTATCTTGTTTAAGAGATCGATTACAAACTACATGAGTTCCTATATATGATGAGTTGGTGATGGTTACTCTTCAAGGTATTCCTCCTATTTGTGAAACCTGCATTACTACTATAAACAACAACAACAGACTTCTGAAATTTGATGAACTTGTTGGTCAATGCACTCAAGAGAAAACCAAGATGATTGCCTGAGGAAGGATTCAAAAGCAATAAGAAGGAGATCCCCCTGCATTTGTTACACAAGATAAGAAGAATAAAGGTAGAGGGAGACCATCCAATCAAAAAAATTCTTCTCCCAAATCCAAGGACTCCCAGAGAAGGTTTAGAAAAGACAAAGCTCAAGTTGAATTCTTTAATTGCCACAAGTATGGACAATATGCCCAAGACTATCTAAGAAAGAGAGATGTTCCAAGATCCAACAAAGGCTACAACAAAAATAGGTACAATGATAGGAGATGAAGTGATGATATAAGAAGAGGTTACAATAGAAGAATGAAAGATGATAGAAGAAAAAGAGATGCCCTTGATGATCGAGAAGGAAGTTATCATACTCAAAAGAAAGAAAGAAATTCCAGGTATGAAAATAATGCAACTGCTAGCCAATCTGAATATATTCTTATTTCTGCTCTTTCTAGTCCTTCCCCTTCATATTCATATGATAGTTTGTTAGTAGATAGTATGGATTCTAAACACTTCTCTGGATACAAGGAAGTCCTCTCAAATCTGGTTGAGAGGGAGACAAGTTTGAACATTCTTCTTCGGGACAACACTACATATCCAGTCAAGGGCTTTGGTTCTATCAAATTTGATTTGGACACTGGGGAATCTATTCTTCTTCATTAAGTAATGTATGTTCTGGGACTAAAGGAGAAATTGATATCCATATCTGCCTTGGAAGACAAAGGGGCGAGAGTAGCCTTCATAAGAGGAAAGGTCCTCACATGGATGATGGAATCTTGTATGAGAGATGCTTTCACCTTGGGATCTAGAGTTGAAGGACTCTATAGAGTCAATGGGAGACCTCTGATAACAATGGTCCATGACACCAATAATCGAAGTGAGCTATGGCACCAAAGGTTGGCACATCTACATTATGAAGCCCTACCAAAATTGAAGAAGTTAGTCTTTGGGACGCTTGAGGTACAAGCTAGAGATGGAGTATGTTCAAGATGTGATGGTGGGAAGAAGACAAATGGACCATTCCCCTCCAACAAGAAGAAGACCTATGGAATTATTCAACTCATTCATTTTGACCTTTTTGGATCCATGCCAGTGCACTCTCTTAGTGGCCATCTCTATTGTATCATATTCATTGATGACTTCTCTAGGAAATCATGGATTTACTATTTCAAGCATGATGATGAGGCTTTTGATATGTTCAAAGAATTCAAGGCGCTAATAAAGAATCAAACAAGGAAGAAAATTAAGGTCTTCAGGTCAGACAATGATGGAGAGTACATTTCAAATGAGTTCATTGGCTTCTGCAAGAAGGAAGGTATTAAGAAAGAAACAATTGTACCTTACAATCCCAAGAAAAATGGAGTGAAAGAACAAGTCCATTGTGGAATATTCTCGAGCCATGCTACATGATCAAAATTTACTAAAGTTCCTTTGGGGAGAAGCAACAGATACACCAGTCTATGTACAAAATAGGGTTCCTCATCAAACTCTAGATAACAAGACTCCCGAAGAAATGTCCACAGGCATGAAGCCTAACATTAGTCATCTCAGGATATTTGGATTCCCTATATACTTTCATGTGTTGAAGGATAAGAGGAACAAGATGGAAGCCACCAAAAAGAAAGGTAAATCTGTTGGATACTAAGAAAATTCTAAAGCATTTATATATATATATATATTCAAAGGAAGATCGAGTTTATTAGGGATGTAACCTTCGATGAAGATGTTTCCCTTGGAAAAGCAAGAGACCTTCCTCCATCTCCTCATTAGAGAAATTTTGAGGTGTAAAATGGGCCTCAAAACAAAAATGTATAACCAAAATCAACTTTATAAAACTATTAGGATTCAAGATAATGATGTCGATCATGGGGGATGATTCACCATTCTTGGAGTAAAAAGGTAAAAAGATTAATAAAACAAAAAAACAAAAAACAAAAAAAAACTACTTTTTCCACTCATATTTTCAACTTATATCCCAATGATTTTACTCAAGTTTTGATTAGGATCACTTGTTAGGTGTGGAATTTAATTCCTCTTCCAAGGAGTACTCATGTTGCATACTTTCAATGAACCTCGCTACATGAAAAATGATAAATACATTAAAAACGTGATTGCAATCACTTTTTTTCATGTATTTCTCATTTTTTGTATAGTAGGGTCTATCAAAAGTATGCAACATGGTTACTCTTTGGATGAAGAATTAAATTCCGCATTTAATGAGTTCTCTCACTCAAAATTTGTGTAAAACCACAAGGATACAAGTTGAAAATATGAGTTGAAAAAGTAGTTTTCTTTTTTTCCCTCTAAAATTTGATGATGTAATCTAATCTTATTTTATTATTTCCATTATTATTTTATAATATTCCTTAGAAGGCTCATTTTAGACCTCAAAATTTCTCTAGTGCCTCCTGAGAAGAAAGATGGTGATATGGACCTACCAGAAGGTCCTTCTGTGATAGAATCTAAAAAACGATATTGTTGTTGATACCATGGAGCCTATGGATCCTTTGGACCCTCCTCCAAGTGCTCCCCCGGCTAGGAAGACACCATTTTGGCTTCAATATACATTACATGATGTTGAGAGGCATGTTCCTACCAAAGGGACCTTTAGAGAAAGAATGAACCCTTATAGGTACCGAGGGTACATCGTAGCTATGAGTGACATCATTTAGGCTAAACCTCCCACATTTGAAGAAGTAGTGAAAGAACAAGTTTAGAAGGATGTTATGTCTGAATAATATGAATCAATTATGAATAATGATGTATAGGATTTTGTTCTGAGACCTAAAGGAAAGTCCTTCATAACCTTGAAATGGTTGTACAAGGTCAAACATGGAGTTGATGGAAGCATTGAAAAGTACAAGGCAAGGTTCATGGCTAGAGGATTCTCCCAGAAAGAGAGAGAATATTATGATGACATCTTTGCATCTATTACCTGCTACACCACCATTATATTGATTGTTTCCCTTGCTACTATTCAAGGATGGAACCTTCACTAGATGGATGTAAAGACGACATTTCTTTATGGCATACTATAGGAAGAAGTATATGTGAAGCAACCTTAGGGATTTGAAGTAAAGGACAAGAAGACTCATGTTTATAGGTTGAAGAAGGCATTATATGGTTTGAAATAAGCCCCCATATCCTAGTATGCCCCCATTAACAATTACCTGATGAAGCTTGGATTAACAAGAAACAGTGCTGACCCCAACCTCTACTTCAAAGTGGTCTAAGGTATGTCCTTGAATTTCATTTTATATGTTAATTTTCTATTCTAGACAGGTATTGAGCCTCTTATTATTGAGTGTAAGAGGGAGTTGGCCTCTGAGATCAAGATGAAGGATCTTGGTATGATGCATTACTTCCTAGGATTAGAGGTTTGGCAGAAACCCATTGAATTTTTCCTTTCCCAAGGAAATTATGTCGTGAATATATTGGAGATATTTGAAATGACATAGTGAAAATCCTTGGACATATCAATGGAAATGAATTTAAAGAAGTTATGTGGAATGTTGTTGTACCCGACTTGGCTGACCCTTTCGAGTATCGTCAATTGATTGGGGCATTGATGTTTCTTTTGAACACCCATCCGAACATATGTTTTTTAGTAAACACATTGAGTCAATTCATGACCGAGCCACTTCATGAAAATTGGGTTGCTACCGAGCATATGCTAAGATATTTACATGTGACAATTAATATTGGTCTAAGATACAATGCCAGAGATGTGAGAATACATGGATACACCGATGTTGATTGGACTGGAAACATTATTGATAAGAATGTGCTACTTTAGCTTGGGATCTACCATGATATCTTGGATGAGAAGGAAACATAAGTCCATAACATTGAGTATTACCGAGGCATAGTAAATTGCTACTAGCATGGCTAGCTATGAGGCAGTTGGTTGATGAAGCTCTTTGGAGAGTTGTTTGAGAAGGTCCTGGATACAATAATGATATATGGTGACAACAAGAGTGGGATCTGATTGGCAGATAATCTCGTGTTTCATGACAAGTCCAAACATATTGAGATCAAATATCATTACATATGTGACATGGTGCAGAGAGGAGCCATGAGACTCCATCATATTTCGAATGATGAGAAGATTGTATACATACTCACCAAGGATTTGCCAAAACATCATTTCTTGGTTGTTAGAGAGAAACTTGGACTGATGGATGTGACTCTCCTGGTTAAGGGTCTCACCCAATCGAGGACACTGAGAAATGCTCTTTCCCTTTGTCTTAGCTCCCAGGGTTAGGAATTGAGCCAAAGAGCTCTCGGGTTAAGGGAACTCATGGAAAATAGTTTTGTCTGATCCTTACCTCACGGTAAGTGTGTATCTCCCCTATTGTCATTTCAGTGTTGTGTCTAATCCTTACCTCACAGTAAGTGTGTATCTCCCACTGTAGAGTATACCTTAGTATGCATCCTACCAACAATCTAGGCTTGCTGGGATTGTTCCTCCCCATATGGCTAATGGGTTGAGAGGTGACTTGAGCATGCATGATCTTTACCTTGAAGGTTAAGTGTGTATATCCTCCCAAGGTAGTGGATGCAAGTATTCTACCACTTGACTCTTTAGGGTCCTTATGGGAAGATCATTAGATAATATGATAGTTGTGATCCTTACCTACCATGGTAAGTCGTATCCTGCCTATTATCCTTGGATAGAGGGTGGTAGCTTAAGCTCCCCTCTGATGTTGAATCCTTCTTTTGTTAGCTTTGAGAGTGTTTAATAAATGAGAAAAGATGAGCATAAATGAGTAGAGATGACAATTTACTTGACGATGATGAGATATTTGAGATGGGACATGTATTACAGTCGTAAATTTCTCCCTAGATGAGAGGAAGTGTTAATTTGGAAGCTCAGGGACAAATTCCCTCTATTGGATAATCTTCCTCATCCATAGAAGCCTCAAATTTCCCTTGAAAGAATTTAATTTGGTCAAGAAAAAATATATTTTTAATGAGAAAACCCACATGTGCACAAAAGTATAGGTTAGAAAAATTAGGTCTCCAAAATATCATATAAATACAAGTCAAGTTTCTCCCATTTGGATACACATCACATTACACATTGTTCTTCTTCTTGAGGTTCAATACATCTTAAAATTGCAAGTCTTCATCCACATTTGCAAAGAGGAGAGAGAGTAAATTACAAGAGGTCGAAATCTATCTTTGACCCACACTTTGACCAGTGTTGAATTTTGGTGTTTAGGCCTTGTTTGACTTGGTTTAACTTGACTTTTTGGGACTGTTTTGGAGGCCACATTTATTGGTACAAGGACTGAGGTTTTCTAGGCATGTTGAATGTAGTTGATGATAGGTTTTGACCACATACCTTCTCTCTTCATTGACCAGCTTTGACCGGGAGTTTTGGAGTTGTTTTCATTGAAATTTGACCAACATCAGAGGCCGAGTTTATTGACTGTTGACCGAGCTCTTGGAGGGAATTTTGACTGTTGACTATTGGACTAGTTAGGGAACATTTAACTGTTGTTGACTTTGACAGATATGCAGACTTTGACTTTGACTATATTTGACTTGGGAAATATTTGACTATTGGCTCATCATTTGATATTGGTTAGTTGATTTTGTTGGATAGTCAAAGATTTGACTTTGACTCTTGGTTGATGAATTTGGAACATTGTACTCTCTTTTGAAGATTTATGGCAATCTAATAAGAAGAATAATTTGAAAGAGTTTTTCCCTAGTCTTTGACCAAATCCTTGTGTCTCTTATTGCTCTTGATTGTCTCTTACTGCTCATTGCATTTATTATTCTATCTACAATTGCTATTGATCATTGGAAGCTTACATTGTTTTGTAAAGATTGCTAATTGAAATCAAGAATTGTGATAAAGTAATTGTTACAACATAGAACAATGGAAATTTAAAATTTTGAAATTAAATTAATTTATATTATAAATTTGGATTTAAAATCTCATCATTGTTCTTAAACTTGAATTTCAAATCCATGACATTTGTCCCCTTTTCAACGTATACAATTTGTTGGAGTTATAGCATGGGAGGATTAGTGAATGGAATGTAGAATGCAAAGTGTCTATGGTTGAATTGGTACAATAAGGTTTGATAGGATTATGTTTAGTAGTATATAAATTTTGTAAATATATTTTACTTTTAAATAATTTGAATTTAGAGGATATGAATTATTGTTTTCGTAAGTGGTTTTAATTTTAGTTTTATGAAAAATTAAATTAGGTTTTAAAGTGAGACTACATTTTGAGATAAAGTAAGTGTTTTAGATTCAATTTTAACTTTATCATAATAACTAAAGGCATATATTTTCTATAATGTAGTGTTGAAATTTATTAGAAATGATTTTAATATAAAGTTAAAAATTTCAACTCAAGTCTTAAGATTTCTTTGATCTAATTCATGTGTATTTTCTATCTTAGAGTATAGCCTCAAATATACATTATAAATTCTAAATATAGATTTCAATTCTATCTAAACCAAATCCAAAAAACAACTCAATAAAATAAGCATTAAACAAATGTACTTAAGGCGAACATTTTTCTATCCCTTGGGCATTAGTCCTAAAGTATAACTTATCTCAAAATTACTTGTTATAGTAGATTTATAACAACAATAAATGTAACTAATTAACTTCTATATATATATTTGTTAAATCATTTAACAAAATCCACTTGTTATGTAAGATCAAGATGTATAACAAGCTATAAAGGCTAGTTAATCATCATGAGAACATAAACTGAAAAGTAGATTTGGAAGTACACAAAGTTTTGATAAAAAATATATCTTCATGTGTGTGTGAGTGTGTGAAATTAAAAGTACATGCAATTTTCTTTTTCTAAAACTTGTACAAGATAGTCCTTAAAATTATCATATGTTGGAACTTTTCAATACCATACAAAACCTAACTAGGGAAACCTCAAGAATTTAACATCACAACGATTTCCAAACCTTGGTCACCAATACCTCTTAGCTAGGAATCACAACAAAATATGGTCACTCGACCAAAATTCCACAACTAATAAGCATACACTCCAATTGATTCCTCTTTGACACCTACTCTTGCATCACATAAGTGTACAAGAGAAAACAAGATAGTCTCCTACTATCTTCTCCACAACAAGCACTCCAAGTAGTATTAAGGTGTGTAATGCCACAAAATCCAAAATCCTTGTTTGACTTGTAGAATGAACTCTTTTTGACATTAATTTTTTACTTATTTTATCTACAATTCATTTAGAAGCCCGCCATATTCACTATCTTATACTCCATTACTATCGTTTTGATAAGAAATCATGCTCTAAACTATAAGGATTACACACTAGAAAATCCCCAGGTAAAGTGTCCATTCTTTTTATGTTTTCATGCATTCTTTTGTAAAAACAATTTAAATTTTTCAGAAAGAAAAAGCTGTATTGTATTATATTGAGAAAATATAACAGAACAGATTGTTACATAATTCATATGTGGAAATAGCTCGAGGGAGAAGAACCTCGAAGATGGATGCAAATAATACATATATACAAATACATGAAGAGCTGTACTCTGTAGATGAACAGATGCAAAGCAGATACAGTAAAAACAATTTAAATGTTATAGCTATATAAACATGTCTACAACCACATATAAGATTCTGTAGTCAAATTGTTGATTCTGTAGCTGAGTCACGGGTCTATATGAGTACGATCATAAGATGACATGATCGCGAGTTGGAATACGTGGAAAATGACACCTTGAGATTTTCAACATGTCATATCCAAACTAACAATTTTCAGATCGACATAGGAGCGAAGTCAAAGGCACAATAAAAATGGTGGCAGGATATGGCAGAGTATGCAGACCAGTACATAATTGTTGGTGCAGGCTGTGGATCAGGCCCTCAAGGATCAATATATTATATGAACAAATTTATGCATCTAAACACAAATTTCTCATATGTGGATTGCAACTTTTACTCTTGTCAACGTACAAACTAAAAGTTGATATTTTGGCAAAACCATTCTAGAGTTCCGCACTTAATGATTTGTATTCAGGTTATATAAACACCTATGGATTGGAATGATGAAACACATTCTTTATTGTTATAATATTATAATAAAAAAGTTTTGTTTCCCTTCTAGTTTTACATGTGCATTTATATGGTATGAGCAATTCCATAGTTTAGTCTTTTGACAGTTAAAAACCCATTGAATTTCTTCAGTAACGTGATTGAGCCATGAGGGCCCATTGTGCAAGTGAAGCATTTCTCTTATTTTGTTAATGATTTTCATAGTTAAATGTGTGTAGTTCCGATTCTTTTCATCATTTGAATGTGTGTAGTTCCGATTCTTTTCATCATTTGAATGTGTGCAGGGTGTAACACATCAAAGGCTATTGATATGAACTTTTCAATTGAATAAAGAAATTTCTACTTTAATTAAATAATTTTATATGGAAGGACTATTAAAAGAATGACTAAGTGATTATTTTATTTTTTCATGGAAAATATTTACATGGTGATGGTTTATAAGTGTTTAGAACCAGCGCTATGTTGATTTTTTTTAATTAAAATTAATTTCCATAGTTAAATATTTGTTTACAATAGTCAACAATATTTAATTTGCAAGTAATTTTGAATCGTTAAATTAGAAACTAAGGCATACATATATAGTGAATTACACTTCACAAGTTTACCAACTCGGATTGATGAATTAAATGTAACAAAATTTTAGTTCAAAATAGTTGACCAACAATATTGGTTCAATTTTAATTTCATCATAATAACTGAAGGTATGCATTTTCTAATGTAGTGTTGAAATATATTGGAAATAATTTTAATGCAAAGTTATAAATTTCAACTCAAGCTTTAAGATTTCCTGAATCTAATTCATGTGGATTTTCAATCTTAGAGTAGAACCTCAAATATATATTATAAATTATAGTAATTTATATTTCATTTATATCCAACCAAATCCACAAAAAAAGTGAAGAAATAAGCACCAAACAAAATTACTTCAAGGGAATATTTTTCCATCTCTTGGGGCATTAATACTAACATATAAACTATTTGAAAAGTTCTTTTTTTATAGTAGATTTATTACAACTATAAATTTAACTACTTAACTTCTATATATTCGTTAAATCATTTAACAAAATCCACTTATCGTTATGTAAGATAAAGATGTATAACAAGTTATAGAAACTAGTTAATCATAATGAGAACATAAATTGAAAAGTAGATTTGGAAATACACAAAGTTTGGATCACAAAAAGATTTTCATGTGTGTGTGTGTGTGTGTGTGAAATTACATATACATACCAACAAAATTTCTAAAACTTGTACAAGATAGACCTTCAAAATTATCACATGTTGGAACTTTTCAATACTCTTTAAACACTAGCTAGGACAACCTCAAGAAGTTAGCATCACAAAAATTTCCAAAACTTGGTTACTAACACATATTAGCTAAGAATCACAACAAAATACAATCACTCCCCCAAAAATCGTCAACTAGCAAGCATACTCACCAATTAAGTCCTCTCTGGCACCTACACTTGCACCATAGAAGTGTACAAGAGAAAACAAGATAGTATCCCACTATCTTCTCCACATCAAGCACTCTAGGGTGCACTAAGGTTTTTAATGCCACAAAATCCTAGTCGTCTTTTGTCACAAAAACCACAAAGCAAGTGCCCCCTTTAATCCTTGAGGGTTCTCCCAAACCCTAGCTTCCCTTATCTTCATAGAGAAAACCTTAACCCAAATACCTTTCTTGCATCAAAATAAGAAATCTTGTGCACCAAACAAGAGTGCAAAAGACAATGAAGCAGAAGTACAAATGGAAAAGGAAAGTTCACTCTATCTATCACATATCTAATAAAAGTATGTAATCAATATGATGAATGAAAACATGTATCCTCTCTTTCTTATATATATGATAAATGAGAGGAGGATAAAACTAATAAAGTATACAAGTTCCACAAACAAGAAACCTAACTAATCATTAAGTATGTCCCCATGTGAAGGGGTCAAAATCTAACTAACACATTTCAAGCTCAATGGTATGCATGTCTACTAAGCTAGGGTCCGAAGGTGAGTGCTCCACATGAAGGGTCTAATGCCCTTCCCTAAAGGTCTTCAATTCTCCCATGCTACCACCTAAGCCTTGTGCTCCTTTGGTTTCACGACACCTCCATGAAAAATTCTCAACTTAAGCATACCAATTTGAACAAAAGCCTCCATGTAAGCAACCAAGTGACCCCATGTTACTTAAGGCTCAATACCCTTCTCCTAAAAGACAAATGTACCTTCAATTATATTATCCCCGCAATAAAGTAACCAACAACTCCATGTGCACCCCATGAATAATGTCACCATTACACATAGGTCTCCAACTTATTAGATAAATGCACTAGATAAGCATCAAATGAAGGTACAAAAACCCATGAATGACTTGTCTCTATGTGTATTTCCACTACAATACAATCAAGCATAGTCAACAGACTATGCACTATGAATCACATGAAGCACCCCTAAACATGGTGTAAACACTTTTGGAGTAATAAAAAAAGTTAATGCTCCCTCTTTACAAGGAAAGTGTTTCCAATAACACTATTCTTCTCCCTCAACATTTCAAACTTTCACTTTGTTAGGGGATTTGTTAGAATATTGGAAACCTACAAAAATTTAGGAATATATTCAAGGTCTAAAGAAACCTTTTGTACATTGTCACTTAGGAAATGATAAGGGATGTAAATATGCTTGGAGTGAGAATGTAACATAGGATTTTTAGAGAGTTTGATAAAAATTTTGTTGTGATAATACACAATTGTCATTTCCAACTCCATATCTCTTAGCTCAACTAACATTTTTCAAAACCATAAAACTTTACAACTAGTTGAACATGCTAGTATATACACCACCTCCATTGAGCTAGTTCAATTAATTCCTACTTCGTACTAACTGGGATATGTGGGATTTCTAAACATGTGTAAGAGTAATTGTTTTTATTGAGACGCATTTACACTACAACTAAAAATTCCTAGAATCCCAATAGTGATATTTCCTAGTCATCTGATGTTGGAGCCCTAGAGGAAAGTGGGACAACTTGAGGGACCGCTTCGCAAAGAAGGGGATCCGATTTTGTGGGTTGTACAAGTTGATGGAAAATATCATTATGGGTTGGGACTGTTTTAGGTGGAAAATTGATTGAGAAATTAGAAAATGGGTTGTGTGAAGAGAGGTAGAGGTAGAGCTAACGATAGGTAGTTTTCTCTTGTAGACTCATAGCCTTAGTTTAGGAGTGGCCTTTATTGTAGAGATATTTGGTGCATCAAGGAGATTATGGTTGTGTGGAACATCATTCTTCTGGAACTAGTTGGTGAATAATTCCTAGAAAGGTACCTTTTTATGATTTACTTGTGATTATGTTGAATTAATATTTTTATGTTATGGATTTTATTAGTTTCATGTCTGTTTAGATCTATTTTCATGTTTAATTCTACATTTTAGATGTATGTGGCCATGGTGACCAAATGGTTTAGTTATATTATAAAAGATTTCATTATAGTGTACATATATGTTAATTAATTATTATTAAGGTAGTGAGAAAGGTATTATGATAGGGAATAAAGAGATAAGGTATTAGAACAACAACTTTGGAGTGAGAATTAGTGGCTTCAAGAATACCCCATCTCATTAACAAAGTATATAGGGTAGTAGGTACGTTACACTTGATTCCATAATGAAGTATTCCTTTTCAAGTATCTAATACATGCTTCGTAGCCACCTAATCGGATGCCAAAGGAACAATCGTAGATTAACTAAAAGAATTCACTACATAGTAAATATCTAGCATAATAATTACAAGATACAACAATGATTTAGTCAAATACCTATGAATTGTAAGGTCAAACAAATCAACAACTTCATCACAAAAAAAGCTTCAAATTTGGAACCATGGATGTAGCCAAGGGTTTGCAATCCTAAATCTAGAATCTCTCTAAGATCTCCAAAGTGTACTTATATTTCCCAGGGAAGACTTCTCTTGGGCCCAACCATACCTCTAACCACAAAAAATATTGTACTACACCAATATACTTCATGTCAAATTCATTTGAAAATTTCTACTTGCACCACATAGTGAGCTTTTCTGAACTACCTGTAATAATTGAGTCATCTACATATAGAACCAAGTTAGCCAAAAACAATTTATCATGTAAGTAATAAATAATTGGATCATCAATAAGCTTGGTAAACCTTAGGTTTAGAAGGAACTCATTAATCCTAAAGTGTCAAGCTCATGGTGCCTACTTTAAATTGCAAAGGGATTAATTCAACTTGAAAAGATGGGTATGATGTCCATGCACCTTGAAACCTTAGGGTTAATTTATGTAAACTTCTTTTTTAACCACATAATTCAAGAATGATATTTTTACATCCATATGATATAAGCACCATCCAAAATATGTCAGTATTACAAGAATGGTACTTATAGAAATATATTTGGCAGTTGGATCAAATGTTTCAATGTAATTGATTCATTCTTTCAATGATAGCCCTCTTGCAATAAACTCTACCTTGTATTTTTTCAATACTCCAATTCGTCACATGTTTGATCTTGTACAACCACCTTGAATAAACCATTTATTTTTATAGAGGTATTAGTATAATCTCTTGAACAGCAATTTGCAGAAGATAGTACAATCCTTAGTCATTGCATCCTCCCATTGATTTTTATAAGCCTCCTCAAAGATATAAGATCCACCTAGTTATTTATTGTAATGTATAGGTTTATAGGATTAACACGAAAATTCTAAAGGCCACCATATCTCATATCTCTAGGGAAAACACTTAGACTAAATAGACTAAATTCGTTGATAATTTTGTTGTCCTTCAAATACAACTCTATGCTTAAATGTATTGTTGAGCCTCCAAAATTGCCTTATTTTTGACAATTTATCCTTTACCTTTCACTCATTTTGTCACTTATTATCATATCTCTACACCTCTACCTTAAGTCAAAAGTCATCAGAGCTATATAAATGCAGAAAGAAGATAAATGTTCATTATCATCTCAAGTATATATGTTTTTATTAATGAAATTGGTTTGATTAAACATAAGCTACTAAATCTTGCATATTTTGCAACTTCTCTAACATTCTGCAACTTATTCAAAGGTTTTATAAGACCTCATGTGTTATACATAAGCCATATTATATGGAAAGATGTCAAATGATTTCGATATCATGGTACACCTATCTCCTATAGGTGGAAGTTCATAGATTCAATACAATACTCAATTCAAACTCTCGGTTAAAGCAATAATTGGCACACCTATAGAATACGAATGTCAAGCAAGTGAAATTCATATCTAGAAAGTGATATTATGAATGATATTTGTTGATATTAAGAAGGAACAATGGATTAATTGATAATGTATCCTTTCACAATTCGCTTCTCTGATAGTGAATCATGAATAAGGAAGAATTCTACTAGGATTGAGTGATTAAGATGGAAATTTACTTTCTAGTTTATAGCCAATAGATTCTCAGATTTGTTATGTTAAAAATTTTATATAAATTCTTTGTTTGTAAGAGAATGGATAGTCTTGAAGTTGATTTGAAATTTTGAACTATTGTTATTTTTTCCAACTTTGTACTTAGTCTAGTAATACAATATTAGTTATGGTGTTGTTCTAATATCTGGTGTTTAATATAAGTCCATGATCTGAAGTTTCCACTTACTCGTACATATCAAGAGGCCCCCCTATAGAAGTGCAAGCTAGATGCTACAATTTTCATTTAATTTATTATGCTTTGTTTCATGCACAAGCTTTAAATTATTTCTCTGTTATGTTTTGAGATTAGATGCTCTGTTTTCCTAGCTAGATTCATTATGCTTTTCACTCATTTTCTTTTATTTTCTGCAAGTCAAGTGTTTGAGTAAAATCGAAATAATTAAGAATATTCATTTAGTTGCTTCTTAATTTGATCAATCTCATATTTATAGATAATTAATAGTTATGATTGGTTCTAATTTGGCATGCACACATCAATAATCTTAATATGCTTTATGCAATTTCATATCAATCATTTACTTATCGCTCTAGAATAGACTACCTTTATTGTTCATAATATAAATTTCATTTTCTTTGTTAGAAATAGAAGTTTTATTGATTTCCTAGAATAGAGTTTTACTACTTTCTAGATCAATTGGGATTTCATATAATAAAATTTCTTTCATTTTATATATAATTGATTTTATTTCATGTTCAATAGAATAGAATTAGAATTAATGAATTTAAAAATCTTTCATAGTATAAAATTAGGATAGCATTGTCATTTGAATTCAATACATTAGAGTTTACTCTCCAAATTCAAAATTTGATGCCTTTTTAGATATTTCCTTTTGAGAAGGAAAGTGTGCATGATCATTTTGAATATTTTCATGAATAGGTTTCACTCTAGTTTTGCAATCATTTTAATAGGTTAATTTCCTTTCTTATTGAGAGTGAATTCCCTAGCATATATTGTGCAAGCGTACTTCACAAGTGTACGTACTTGGATTGATAATTTCCTGACATATAATTTAACTAACAATTAAATTACCTAAGATATGCCATAGAAGAACAAAACTATTCTTTTTCTCCAAGCCAAAATAAATAAATGGTTACTTACCTTAATATATAGCATGATGTCATTGAAAGTAAATCTAGCCAAAAACTTTCAAGGAATAAATAGTGTAATCACCCAATTCCACTCTCATTCTTCCCTCTTGCTCTTGAAGTTTGATAAAGGGTTTCATATCATATGTCTTAATTCCCCACTTTACATATACCACACACCACTTGACATAGAATCAAAAAATAAATGAGATGCAATGAAGAAGGTAATCTTGAGCTAGATTGATAACTCATCCTCTCCTATTATAGTACTTATACTGCCTATAACTTGTTTCTATCACTTGACCTTCCCCTCCTTATCTAGACATTAGTTGGCATAATGTCCTTTCTTGTGTCACCTAAAACAATTCATAGTCAACAAACATATTTTTAATCTTGGCTTGAAATACCTTCTTACCCCATTACTACATATGGTGTCTATGTTCTATTGGGAGTTCCAACCATATGGATAAAATTGACCACTTAGTTAGAAATTAATAATTAATTGTAATTTTTTTCTTCTCTTCATGCCCTAACATTTGTTCGATTTCTGAAAAGGGTGATCATTTCCATACTTGTGATTCCCCTTCAACATTGCAATATATGCATCTATCAAACCACTAGGGACACATGGCAATTTTTCATGAAATGTCAACAAAGTTCTCATCTCATGGGTACATTTGGCCCATAGGGGCTTAATTATTCCCACTAAGGGGACTAGAAATTCTTGTTAGTGCTTGTTATGCCTGCTAAGGTGCATAATATGGACTTTGGGGTGTTTTAGTGTGACACCTAGGGGTGCAATTTGCACCTATGCAAGGGTGTTGTAATAGCAACAAGTTGCAATAATGACAAGAAGGGTATTTATGTGGGAATTCTTGCATATTGGGCTTAAAGAATGTATATGTGTGTGTGTGTGGTGTAATATCTGTTAGTGTCGGTCTTGAGCCCTCCATCGGTGATCAAACAGCTCTTTGCATATGCATATGTAGGTGTCTCATCAGCATCAGTTTTGCATCCCGTTAGGCATGCCATAACACTGATGGAGGAGCTGGTCTTGTTCCCTTCTTGGCTTTGCTGGAATCAGGTCATATCATTTGAAAATACTTGTGTCACACTTGTTTCAGTTTTGTCTTGAAATCTCAAGTCTAGGTCTAGGGTTTCGGTCAAAATCATTGCAGGTCATGAGTCAAAAAGTCTGATAGTCTTCAGCAAGCCAGAAGGAGGTTTGTAATTATGTTCTATTGATATTTTTCATCAGCTACAGCTCATTTATACCTTGGATTTAAAAACTCTGTTTTTAAACCCAAGGTCATGTGAAATTTGCAAAAATAAGGAAAATATTCATAAATCTTCAGAATGTCGGCAACAACCCTGGTTTCCTCGCCAGAATCCATCAAAGAATCAACTTGCAAAAAGAACCAAGTGAAAACACTCAAAAGATCAATTTCAGGCAAAGTGAAACTTAAAAAACAATGTTAAATTAATTGCCAAAACATGCAACATTTGAAAGTGGGTTTGATGTTTTAATTTTTTTTTCAATGTGGACCTATAAAAACTAAAAAGACCTCTTCATGGCCTCATTATGCATTTGCAAACTTGCAAGACACAAGACAGAAGCAAAGAAAGGCGATTTTGCAGCGATTTTGGTCATTTCTGGAGGAGCGACTAGTCGAGTTTGAGGTGCGACCAGTTGGGTAGGTGCGACTAGTCAGAGCTGCTCCCACAGTGCAATTTTTGAACTGGTGTGACCACTCAGAGAGGTGCGACTAGTCGAGTTTGGGGTGCGACCATTCGAGCTGGGTTCGCCAGACACTTGCTAAATCACTCAAATCGCCCTCCCAAACTGCTAAATCGACCAGGTAGGCTCTAAATTCATCCATGATGGCAAGTGATGATTGAATGATGATGTGTCTAATGGTTTTCTTCTTCAAAAATTTGCAAGAGAAGGTGAATTTAGCTTTTGTTAATGTAGGCAAATATGCTAGGGTTTGTGTGTTTTCTCAAGGTTAAATCCTTCTTATCCCATCCTTGTTTCCTTTTAAATTAAATTCACAAATGTTGCTACATGTTTATCTTTTATTTCACTTATTTCATTTACAAGAAATACAAAGTTTCCCATCCCATATTCCTACAAAATCTATCCCTCCCCAAATCCCTTCACAAAACCCTAATTCCCTTCATATTCCAAACAAACCCTAAATGCCCTTCCCACTTCCCACAGCAAACAAACTAAATGGACCAACAGCAAGGA
>APFE031570408.1:106380-144004 GCA_000404065.3 Pinus taeda
CCACTTTGGAGCGAACAATCCACGTCAAAATTCCTTCTAGAATCATCTAGAATTAACCCAAAGTGAGTTTTTTAAGATAAAAATTGCGCCTTTTGAATTTCACAGGGGTACGCACCCTCCCTTTTACATACAGAGTGTATAAGTATGCAGGTACTCTGAACAAAAGGTGCGGGCCCACAGGCAAAAGTGAGAGAAAGTGCGGAACCAGAGTTACATTACTTTTTGATGTCTTTCTCTCATTTCCAAAGCTTGTTTTGAAGAGCTGAGGTCTAAGACTTGCTTAAGAGGCTGGTATAGGTAGTGATAGACCCATAATGACTGCAAATAATCAAGGTGACGATATTTTTGTGTAACAGTATAAATAGATTCATCTAGGACACCTTTTCCCCATTGGATGAAAATTTTATGATATCCATGATGTATCTATGATTGAGAAGTTACAACAACCCCTTTTTGAAGGCTCAAGGGCAAGTCTTCTCTTTGCTATATTATTGTTAGTTACCTTGAAGGTATTGAACAATTTATCAAACACTTGTATCACCTAGATCCTAAGGTATGTAATGTAATTCATCACATATACATAAAGGTATACTTTTTTTATTTAATCTCTTTTTAGGGTTAACTAATGTGTAAATTAATGATGCAATATTTACCATTGATATTCTTCACATTAAATAGTTATTTTATATGTTGTATATTTTCAGGTGAATTTATCTTACCATCATCAAATAATTTACTTCACACACAACAAGATTTATCTACCAATATGAAATATATAGGAATAGAGTATCAAGATATTAATTATTTTCCTAACGGTCATATTATATATTATGGAAAATATGCATTGGAATGAAAATTCCAACAATATCAAATCATTAGATATCGAACCAATCAAATAACAAAAAAGGTGCCTTGCAAGGTTCTTCATCATATTCCTATGATTCCACATTTGAAGTGATTATGTGGGTTCCAAATCATAGAAAAATTTATGGATTATGATGCACATAATAAAAGAAAAGACAATTTTGTTTGGATGCTTGCAAATGGTTTGACATTTAGGAACATTGAAGAAAGATGGCCAATTTTTGAAGAAGAACCTCATAACGTTAGAATTTCATTGGCATCGACATAAATTCATTTGGAGAGGTCAAGTCTATTTACTTAGTGTGGCCTATGTTTGTCATAAAAAATAATCTTCCTCCTTATATTTTGATAAAGAGGAAGCACACAATGGTTTAAATCATGGTTCCAAATATTTGTTTACAATAATTTTTTGAGCATAACATTTCATTTGTCTTGTTTGTTGCATAATTTCTAATTTTATGTGTGTGTGTGTGTGTGGGTGTGTTTGTGGGTGTGTGTGCGTGCATGTGTGTGTGTGTGTGTGTGTGTGTGTGTGTGTTTGTGGGTGGGTGTGTGTGTGTGTGTGTGTGTGACTATATATATTAAGCCTCTTCTTGATGAGATACTAAATTTATGGGCTGGTGCTATGAACTTTGCACCTTAAAATGATAAGAAACTACTAAGTACATTCCTTTTTGAGGGAAAAACATTCTTTTAGAATGAATAAAATCTAAAAGACAATATTTGATGATCCCAAGACTAGGTCTCCTTAGTGTGTGTGTGTGTGTACGTGTCTATATGTATATGTATATGTATATGTATATGTATATGTATATTATTATATATATATATTTATATATATATATTATGTATATATAATATTATATATATATATTATATATATATATTATAATATATATATATAATATATATATATATATATATATATATATAATAATTAAATTATATATAATTATATATATCGAGATCTAGAGAGGAGAGAGAGAGGATGAGAGAGAGAGTTAAAATTAGTAATAAATAGGACCATGAAAGGTTCTAGCCAACCTCCTAGCATAAAAAATAAAATAATCATAAATTCTTATTAGGGCCTTAATATAGGGCCCAAGGGCCATAACATAACCCCCCTTGTTTTGAAAAATATTTTCCCTCGAAGATTGTAGTTGAGGGCATTTCTTCATGAATTTCTCATTTTCCCATGTAGCTTCTTCTAGAGGCATGTTCTTCCACTTGACTAGGTACTCCATAATGGTTCTATTTTGAAGAGATTGATAATGTTGATCCATAAATTTTTGGTTCAAGAATCAACTTTCTTTCTTCATCTAGTTCTAGAAGTTCAGTTTGCATTAGTATAACTTTTTCCCATAACCTTTTTTAGGAAAGATATATGAAAACCCTTATGAATGTAAGAAGAAGTAAATTATAACTCATATGCTACTTGTTCTATACTATGAATAATATTATAGGCCCCATAAAATTTCAGAGATAATTTCTGATTCTTCTTTTGCTTGAGTGTAGATCACTTATAAGGTTGTAGCCTTAGAAATACCCAATCACCCTCCTCAAATTATTTTCACTTTCATGTTGATATGCTTGTTTCTTCATATTGTTTTACACCATTTGAAGGTTTTCCATAAGAATGGTCAAAGCTTATTTAGTCTTCTCCATATGTGACTCTATTTTTTGTACTTTGGACTTATCTTGTAAAAGATATGAGATATGATGAGACAAATATCCACAAAAAGCCTCAAATGGGGTCATTTTTATTGATGTATGATAGGTAGTATTATACTTCCATTTTTCCAAAGGAAGCCACTTCATCGATTGAGATTTATTATCTGAAAAATAAGATCATAGATAACCCTTTAAACGTTTACCTATTTCTATTCAACCATATGTTTGTGGATGATATGCTAAACTCATTGTTAGTGTTGTTCCACTCATCTTCCATAATACTTTCCAAAAATTACTTATAAATTTTAGATTGTTGTCACTTACTATTACCGTAGGAAGACAATGAAGTTTATGAATTTCCTTCACAAATGCTTCTGCTACTTGGCTTATTATCTATTTATTTTGATTTCCACAAAAATATGCATATTCTATGAGTCTATTAACAACCACAACAATGGAATTAGGAGTTCTTTTAGGTATTAATTCAATTTGATGTTAATGATCTCTAGATGGGGTTATACCTTTCAAAACTTCTTGGAATACAATATAGTGATTTTCCAAGGTTCCTTTAATTCCTTTGGAGTACTTTCATCTTCCTACTTAAGTTCCTCCGAACACATTTTAACCACAATTCCATTGCTAGCCTTTTTTAGGAGCTTTTCCATTCTATGAGAGTTGATGGCTTGACAAGGTCCATATTTTAATGCATTGAGATAATATTGAACTCCCTCCAATTCAAATCTCATGAATAATTCATTATATTTTGTAGAAATCATACCTAATGTTCTCAACCATTGAATCCCTAGAAAAATATATACTCCTCCAATTGGAATGACATACATTGAGACTGCAAATTTATAATCTCCCATACTCATTTTAATTTTGTGCTATTTTCCCATGCAATCAATATTCCCTCCATTGGAAATTAACACATGAAAGTTTTTCACTAGATATACAAAATAATTTAGTTTATATAAAAATATTTTATTAATGAAGTTATGGGCACTACTTGATTCAATAAGCACTATGATCCTCTACTTCTTATTGTAACCCACAATCTTCAAGGTTTGAGGAGCTTAAAAACATGCCAATGCATGAAGATATATCTCACACCCATATAAATAAATGTTGTGCATAATTTTTGTATGTAATTCTTGCCTCTTTTTTATAGATGCCTCCATTTCCTCTTCATCATTATTTTCCAAGGTGAACAATTTTGTTTCTTAACATTTATGCCATTTCAACTAGTTTTTACAGCAGAAGCAATGTCCTTTTATCTTTTTTTTCCTTCATTTTCTTTTGTGATATTCTTGTAGGTTGATGTAGTTTTGTCTTATGAAAACCAAAATTATATTTGATTCATGTGTATGCTCCCATGGAAAACTTGTGTGTATCCATATTCTTGGCTTGAATATGATGAGAAAATTGCATAACCTTCATTACATTTTCGAGTTGTTTTAGGAAAATCTCATGTTTCTTGTCTTCTTTTAATCTACCCATGTAAGATTCCAATAAATATTAATCACCTATGTTATCCACCCTTGTGGAGATAACTTCAAATTATAAATTATAGAATTCAATATCACCAACTTGATTCTTATCAATTCACTGAAATGGAATTGTTGCCAAGCATTTCCATATTTCACTTCTAAGTCTCTTGTAAGTAAACCCAAAGTATAATGATAAGAAATGGGTTTCCATTTAACACCAATTGATACCATTGATATGGTTTTATCTCAAAGTTCAAAATTTTTATGTGAATCCTTTGCTTGCTATCCATGATTTATGTAATTCAAAATATTTCTCTTTTTGGTGCACCTAGGTAAAGACCTATGTTCCATCAAAGTTATTTAATTCAACTCTGGGAAGGTTCACTCCTTTAGGAAACCATCCATGAGTAGCTCCACAATTAGATTCAAATCCACTTGAAAATTATTATCATTGGCAAGTTGTTCAACTTGATTAATACCTTTATTTTCATGAGTTCCTTCAGACACATTATAAATTTTAAGGGACCTCACATTTATGGCTTCTATAATAATATGCTCCATTTGTTTCACATTCTTATTCATTTCTTCCATTTTTTGTTCGATGTCCCTTTTAATTGGTTCTTTCAACTGTGATAACTAACCTTCCAAATTGGTTACCTAATAGTTGACATCTTCCACTCCTTCACGAGCCATGGATGATCCCTTTTGAATATGAAAATTGGGTCTATAACTCTAATATTTATTCTCTGCATTTCTATAGGTATAATCAAAATTTGATGTGCCAAGTGAAATTTATGGTAACTTTTCCAAGACTTGTTGATTTTTTACCTCTTCCTAAGAGAAAAATTATATATCTTTCCAACTGTCCAATTATTCAAATATAATTTTGAAATTTTTACCCGAGGTACTTCATTTGTCTCCTAAAATATTCGAAAATTTCAGTCCAATGTATCAAAGAAAAAAACTTCATGGAAAAAATGCCAAGCTCACTTGCTTGGAACTGATTTCAGGGCCCTTCACAGACCTAGCTTATGGAGATTATATATCAGGAAGTATAGCAAACCATAACCTAAATTTTCAACAAGATGTTTCTAGAGATATCTCTGCAATATGCTCAAAATTTCACTATTTAAAGCATCCCAGGAAAAATGAAAGTGTCAAACTCACTTATTTGCAACTAATTTCAAGATCCTTTACAAACCATAACTTCCACAGAGTATATCTTAGAAAGTATAGTGAGCCAAAATCTAATGTTTTAACCATATGTTCCCCAAGATCTCATCTTCATATAGTACAGATTTCACCATCTAAAATATCCTATAAATTTTTTTATAGTGAGAATGCCAAATAGACATTTTCAAAATTGATTTCAGGAGCATTTAGGAACCCTAAATTCCTTAGAGTGTATCTATGAAGCTATAGTAAACTAAGATATCAAATTTTAATTAGATGTTCCAGAATATTTTTTTCTCAATATTTTCAAAATTTCATTGTTCAAAGCATCCTAGAATTTATTTTTATAGTAGAAATACTTAGATGACTTGTTTGAAGAAGTAAAACCCTAGGATCATATACCACCTTGCACTTTAAAAATGGTAAGAAACCAATAATTGTAATATTATTCAAAGGGGAAAAATCTTTTTATAATGAATACAATTTACAAGACAATAGTTGGTGATGCTAATACTAGGTCTCCTTGATGTGTGTGTGTGTGTGTGTGTGTGTGTGTTTGTGTCTACACACACACACAAACACCCACACCCACAAATATAGGAGACAAGGGGTATAATTATAATAAAATGGGATCATGAAAGGTTCTAGATGATATCCTAATATAACAATTAAACTAATAAATAATGCGTATTATGGCCTTAATATAGGGCCTAGGGGTCACAATAACTGGCATCACTATGTAAGATATCCCTTGACCAATAGGGGAAAAGTAATTTCAATTACATGGAATATTGGCATGAAAATTTCATGATATCCTAGGGATAAAATATTTTTGTGGTTTGTAATGTACTACACTTTAATAATTTATAATTTTATGAAAATATCATGCATGTTTTTAAAATAATTTTTGGGTATAAATTAATATTGGCATTAATCCATATCTTTAGGTATTCAAACAAAGAGGAAATTTGCATGTCTAGATTGTGATCCTAGAATAATATCGCCTTTCAATAAGTTTAGGAATGTAAGTGTTTGATGAGTATAGGCACTTCCTCTCTAAGAACTATAGGTATCAAACTATTAAAACACATCCTTTCAATGGGAAAAAAGAGACTATAATAAAACCACAAAGAATGAAACCTCGCCTATGGAAATTGGAATATAATAGAAATTATCAAGGTAAGAAATTAGTCTATATATCACATAAAATATTTTATTATTTTATTTATATTGAATTATGTTTAAGGTATATAAAAATTATTGTTGTAATTTCATATATGTTTCATGAAGGTAAATGAGGAATTAATGATACTTCACGAGGAATGAAAAGATACCCTATACAATTTAGTAGGTTTCCCTACTTCGAGCACCTACAAATAGCTCATTTGTTTAATATAATGCATACCAAAAAGAATATAGAAGCATTATAGAGAATGTTAGATGGAAGGAGTTATAAGGAAAACATTATCAAAACTTGTAATGGCATTGAGTAAGCCAATCATGCAATGAAACATGTGGTTCATTCAAATAGAAATGGACACTAAGATAACATTCCCTAGTCTTTTATACAATAAAAAAGTAATGTTGTAAAAGCTTGCATCCAAAAAATTAAATTTTCCATGGGATTTTCTTTAAAGATATATAATATTTTAACGAAGAAAGGTGAATTGGGTGGGGTAAAAACTCATGACTAGCATACCTTCATTAAGGTAATTATTCTATTATATATCTATATTGGACCTTGGTAAACATACTTTTATTAATTTTTTTGTTTACTTTTTTGTTATAGTATGTTTAACCTCTAACCTTTATAATGGATAATTTTTTGTTGAAATATGTTCTACCTCTATCTCTTCCAAACAACTTTGACAACATCAAAAAACAGCTTACATATGATCTTAGAAAATACATGAGGTAAGCAATGATTTCTATGCTAAATGTTAGTTGCAGAACTTGTTGGCATGTGTTTTACTTGCAGTGAATATACTTTTTGGTTGAAACTATGATTTTCTTACATCATGGGTAGGTGGTTGTATTATAAACAAATCCATAAAGAAGATATAAATTATTGGAGGAGTGAAATTCCTATGCTAATGTGTGAAATGAAAAAGTACCTACCTTCAATATTTTTCAATGTGCAGCAAGGCTACCTAATACACCAAGTTGAGGGGATTGAAATGTGTAGATTTGTACATACAGGGTAAATGTGGATGGTTGAATGACATTTGAAATCATTGAAGGATTTGTTAGAAAAAAAGGATGTCTTGAGAGTTCTATGGGAGAGGGATATATGGCATATCAATCCTCGATGTATATTAGTCAATATCTTCCTAAATAATATCAGATATGAATGTGCATCTCATTTGGGATGGAAAATTCATTAACAAAATTGAAGGGAAGGTCTTATTGAGGAAAGGTAGAATGAATAAAGTGAAAGGTAACAAGATGACAGAGATCTATAATAATTTTGCCTACTCATTTTTATCTATATCACACCTATTTAATTTGCAGTCTTCCATCAATCATTAAGCTTTACCATGGTACCTAATTATTGATGAATTGTTCTTTTTTCATGCAACTAGTCAAGAGTAGGATGCACTATATCTATACATTGCAAACATTCTTGACTAGACGAAGATATGGATAGAATGATGTTTACAATGTTATTGTAGGTTATGTTGAGAAGGGTGGCTACATTGATTAAAGAGGCTTATTGTAATCAAGATACCAATATTATGCAGAGGGAAATTGATTTATCATATGCTTTAAAATATAAATAGGAAAGCATATTCACCTGCATTTTATAGTTATTATCCATTACGTTAAAGTGCGTGGTTTATTTGTTTCTCAAAATATTTATAAAGTATAAAAATATGTATTAATTGACAATGCATTTTTTATGTGTTGGGAATATTATAGTTGAAATGCCACAAGGCTATGTGGTGCAATGGTTGTAAATTTTACATCAAAAGGTTGGATGACAAGAAGAAAACATTTTATTGTGGGATAGCTACAATCTTTCAGGTCACTAATGTTTCCTTTATAAGTGGTAGACATCCAAAGGTATTTGAAAATAGATATTATGGGTATTTGAATGATATACTTGAGTGTGAATTTAAATATTTTAAATTATTCTTGTTCAAGGCCAAATAGTATAGGTCACGAAAGAATGAATATGATCTTGAAAGAGTTGTTATTGAGTGTGCTAATATATTTTCCATCCTTAATATAGGATAATTGGACTAGGTACATATCGTTATGTTCTTCCAAGCCAATGTGAGTAGGTATTTTACATAAAGGTTCTGGGTAAAGTTATTTTGTGATATGTGTTGATATATATGATCCAAGAGGAAGGCTTGTAAAGTATAATGTAGCAAAAGAAGATGAAATTGAAGAAGAATATGATGCAAAGGAGTAGTTACATTTATTAGATGAATAAGCCAAAGAAGTTGAGCTAGATGTATACGACAATACTCTTGATGATGATATCAATAATAAAATTATAAAAAATGACACTCATGATGATGTTGTTATGGCCAATACTTTTAAAGTTGATTCAAGATCAGATGATAGAGATGTGGAGTTAGATGGAGAAAAATATCAATGATATTCAATTGTTGAAATGTAGGAGGTATGTGGTTATATTGTTTCTATGATTTATTCTCTTTAAAGTATTTTTATATGCTTTAATATTTGTTGTTAAGTTTTATGCCATTTTGTATGTATCATTGTTAGGTTAGAATTTAATAACCTTGATTTATCTCATAACCTACCAACATACAACCTCCTAATTCATATTGAGAATGCACTGATTAATTTTGACCACCAGTCAATATTGATAACCTAACACATTTGTTACATGTTATTTTTTCACATCCAATCAAATGGCGTTGAAACTAGATCAATAAACATCTATTGACACTTTGCATTCATACCCTGCAAAGCCTAGAGAATCCTCTCTCCAAAGGTTCAAAGAATTCTGGGTTAAACAACTCAAAATCCTAATTTTTTTGTCCCATATCACTTTTCCTTCATGCAACCTGCATTTCTTCAAGTTGTAAACAGAGAATTTTCACTGAACATTGCATTTTTGCTTCATAGTAAGTGCGATGGATCTTGAATTTCGGTAAAAATAAAAAATAATTTTGAATCTTCTCTTTCCAGAAGCTTCCCAAGTGGTTTTAATTATTTATTGTTAGATCAATATCTCTAATTCCTATACTTGAGGTCTTATCTCTTATCCCTAAAACTTATCCTCCATCATATGTGGATCTAAGTCCTAGATTGGTAAATCCCAAACCACCCCATTTACCCTATAACTTCACTGCCTCCCATAGAGTTTGGGTTGTCCTTTGGAGACTCTCAATTATGCCCTAATGTTGTTGCTTTATGCCTAAGGATCCATTATCCATACCTGCATTTGAGCTTTGATTGAAGGCTTTCTTTGTGACGAAGGAAGGACATCATAGTTGGGAGACATCTATAAGGTCAATATTTGTAAAGGGTTGTAACTTCTCCTACTTTCATTAATGCAAAAAGTTCTTTGTTTTCCTATACTTATCTCATTAATACATATGTATTTCAATGCCTTCTTGAATCAATGTTTAGAGATGTTAGTACATGTTATTTGTATGTTGTAGTGCTCTTGCTTGTTTTAGTTTTTTTTGTAGGTATAATTTATAGCATTTGGAGTTGGAGCTAAATTTTACAAGCAATAAGAAGAGGAGAACTTACGTTGTATTCCACGTAGGTATTTCCTCCATGTTCTAATTTATCTAAGAAAAGCATAAGTGTTTTTTTCTATGTTTCTTCTAGATCAAGCCCCTGGATCTAGGGAGTCGCTTCTGTCCATAGAAGAGAATTATCTTTCAAATAAATTGGTGATCACACTAGAGAACAAGGGTTCATTTAGTGTTTTCCTCTTCATAGTTTTCTTAGACCTTTGAAAGTGAATCAATTTAACTTATTAATACAATAATAAGTCTTAGGAAAGTATAATTCTAAGCTTTGTAGGGTTTGTGTTTCGCCTTTTAAGCAAAAAATCTCTAATGCACTTTCTGGTCTAAGACGGAGTGACCTAGCGCATTTGTATTTGTCTGTGAGTGGGCTGAATCGCATTGTTTTTCATATATGTCCTGTGATGGTCCTTGTAGGATGAAAAATTTGCATTTTTATGCCTTTCTCCATGTTTTTTTATTATCCAGTAATTTTCCTAAGTCTCTCAACTGGTCTATGTCTTTGTAAAGCCATCAATGTGTTTAAATTTGAGTGTGTTTTCCTTTTGATGAGAGTTTGTTTGTTTGTGTTTCTTCTTTTCAATTAGGGATTTTGATAACTTGACTTGATTTTTGATTTGATAAAATAATTTCATTTACGGTTCCAATCTATATGAATTCTTTTGATTCAATAATCTAGTCACATTTCATTTTTCATTGCATTTGAAAATCAAAAAGAAGGAAAAGAAAAAAAAAAATTCTTCATGCATTAGGACTTTGAATTGAATTGGAATAGTACATTTAGAGATCTTAATTAGGAAGTTATTGTTTTTTGCATTATTGTTTGAAACTCCTTCCTTCCCTTAGATATATCTTCATTGAACGAAAAATAGTTCTTTTAATCATGCTAGTTTAATTATAGGATGCTCAAGTGAATTCATTTAATGAGCATTTAAACTAAAACTTAAATCAATATCAACTTTAAAATTCATTCAATTAACCTAAGGAACATTTGGAACATTAACGACACACATAGTGGTCGGTCTAGGATAGAAGACATATTCTGACGTCATTAGGCGTAGGAAGTGTCATTTTACTTGTCTGTATTATATTTTGGAGGTGTTTGGTATTCCACGTGCATCCGAGTATATAGGATCATTCTTCCATGTACCCTCGGGTATATGGAATGGCACTTTGCATATGAGGAGTATATAGGGATGCTTCCCATCATACAAGAAGCATTAGAAAACACTACTACAGACTTCACTTCCATGTACCTTCGGGTATATTTTGGAAGTCCC
The DNA here is from genome assembly GCA_000404065.3 of Pinus taeda. NCBI lineage: Eukaryota > Viridiplantae > Streptophyta > Pinopsida > Pinales > Pinaceae > Pinus > Pinus taeda. Next base: position 117,595 of record APFE031570408.1, read on the forward strand.
CACTAGGTTCTAATCCTACCATAGGTAACTGAGTTAGCCGCCTTGTTAATTGTGATACACTGAGCACAAAATTCAGAGATATTGCCTACACGTACTGACAATGGTATATTGCAGTTCCTAGTGACTTAGTAAACCCTTTTTCCTAGCTACCCCTTTTTTTTATTTATGTTTTTAATTTCTAAAATAATTAGTCCACTGTGGAAGAACACCCTGAACATCCTTGTCATTCACATAGAATGAAAATATTACCTCCTTTACCTCCAGAGGAAACACTTGGTCATAGTAAAAATAAGAAAATATAAACTATCAAACCTGGTACTTTTGAAGCTACCTCTTCTAGAAACACATCTGAATTTAGTCTACCATAATCATCACTTGCCATTAGTATTAATCTCAAAGTTACCTCTTTGGAAGCTTGTGAGGTAAAAATAGTTAAAACCACTCAACCTAAAGTTGCTGAGTCATTAGAACCTGAATTCATTGAACCTGATTTTGTCGAGTCAAAATTTTTGCAACCTCATGTAATTCAAGTTGTCGAACCTTCCACTTGTGGAACTCTCTCTTCATCTCAAATAACATTTGTCTTTAGAAACTGAGGAAGAAACCCTTCCACCTGGTCCTTTGAGCGTAGAGGATATTATAGAAAACGATTCTCATAGCCCTCAAACTCCTATTCAGATACCATTACAATAGGAATTTCCTCCTCTGTACCAAAATGTTCCTATATTTACCTCTAATACTCAAACAAAATATCATCTACATCAAACTCCTCGCTTTAATTTACCTTTGAACTTTCCTTAGAAAAATCCTTTGAGAAGTATAGCCATGATGGAATCAATGATAATCAACCAACCCGTATCTGCCATTATGAGTGAATCTACTAAATTTGTGACATCCTCTATGTTTGTAACTTCTCTAGAAACTCACTTATATGGTGGTCCATCCGTGCCACTTGGATACCAATCATTGTTAGGATCTTTTTTATGGTGCGTCAACTATTCCATGAAATTCTCCTTTACAATATTCATCTGGAATACCATCTGGTCTTTCATTAACTAGCACCTCTCAACCTATTCAACCTATTGCACCCTAAACTCCTTTGGAGCAGCAATATGGTCCATTTCTCAGTGGATTAGGAAACTTACAACAACCTACTTCATCTTATATTGGGTACCCTCATCCTTGGGGGAACGTTTCTGTAGTTCACTCCTTATCCTTTGGCAAGGAGAAAAATATCACTGGAACTTTCTCGTCTCCTGTTCAAATGGTACAATTTGGTGCTCCACCCTATTCAAGTTCTCTTCCTACAAGTACTCCATTTCCAAGAATGGTTGCTACTCCTTAGAATCCTACCTTTCATGTTCAACCTAGTTTGGTATTAACTCAAATCCCAACCTCTCAACTTGTTTCGGCTATGCCTCAAGTTCCTACTTGTCAATTTTTTCAATCCATACCTAAACCTACCCAAGTTAGACCTCAAGTGAATTAACATATTCAGGTTGTATCCCAAATAAAAACTAGTCAAACAATACTGGGAATTTCTCAAACCCCATCTACCCAACCTATTCAAGGTGTATTAAAAAATCCATTTACCCCACTTTGTAATACTATACCACATATGCAAGTTAACCAACCTATTCAAAACATACCATAGGTTCCAACCAATCAACCTAATATTGGAATGATGAAAATTTCATTTGGGAAAACCATTCCAACGAATTCCACAAATTCCCAGTGGACAAACAACAATACCACAAATTCCTTATCAAGAACAACAGATTGAAAGTCAATCTTTCCAACCCTACCAAGGTTTTCATGGAACTAGGCAACCTGGTTTCTATTACCCTGGTTATCAAACTCCTCCTTATCCTAGTGGAATGTAGGTGCTAGTAGCACAACCCATTTCATCATATCTAGGATACCCTCCACTACCAATTGACCTTTATCCACAAGATAAACCTCCTCAAACATAATTTAATAGGAAATTATCATTCGTTGCAAAGCTTGAGTTACCTGATTTATCTTGGGTAACAAATGATCTGATTTGTCATTCTCCTTGGTGGGTAACTATTCCTACCAAATTTCTGAGTGGCACTCTGAAGTTTAATGGAAACCCTAGAGAATATTTGTCCAATCATGTCATGACTTATCATTTATGGTGTTCATCTAACTCCTTAAATGATGATCGCATTCGTTTACGAGTTTTATAGTGAACTCTTACCAGTTCGACATCTAAGTGGTATGTTGAATTATCGAGAGCTTCATTTAACAACTTTAGTGCACTGGAAACCATGTTTCTAACCCATTTCCAATTACCCATATGTTATGAAAATGGAACTGATATTTTTTGCTCCTTAAAGCAATCTCACTCTACTCATATCTTCAATCATATACATGAGTGGAGGCGTCGATGTCATCTGGTCAAAACTTATATTCTTGATCAGTTGTTAGCAGAATGGTTTTTTAAATCCCTTTTTTCTACTACAACTGAGGATGCTTCCAAAGGCAGAGTTGTTACTGAAGAGAAAGTCATATCGTTCTCAATATCTAGATTTAATTTACAACCAATCTAGCATGCTCTATGACAAGATACCCAATGTTCCCTAACCTTAACATACTATTCCACCTTCTCCCTCAAAGGAATCACATGTTACTGATGGAATTATTGGTTTTGTCAGTCAATAGTTAGTAAGAAAATCTCCTAATCAAACTAATTCAAATTCTTCTCCAACTATCACCAATAAAATCCCTCTAATCTTTCTCCTATTAGTACTTTTGAGGTTAATGTCATTCAATATATGAAAGCAAAATATCAACAATGTAGAAGAAAGAAAAATGTTAAAGGTAAGAAAAAACAGGAAAACCCTCCACAAGATAAGTAGAAGAATCAGTCTCTCGACGAGAAGTGTAAGCCTCATTATCCTTGTCTTATTTGTAATGACAATCATTTTATTAAGGATTGTCTGCATCGAGTAGAAATCAATCGATTTTTGAAAGATGCATCCACTACACCTACCATGTTGACAGACCCCTTTCCAAACTAGGAAGTGAAAATGATTGCATAAGATCCATCTCCCTCTTCCAAAAACACTATTTTTACGTGTTAGAAAGATGTCTTGGTGGCCACCAGAAACAAATATTATGGTAATATGAATCCTTCTAATCAAACTTTTAGTTCTACTCCACCTACATCTAGTCCTCTCCAAATCGAGAAACTTTCTCCTAAGCTAACGATTAAACCTCCAAAAGGGGTGATTCGTAAATAATCATTTAACCCCCACGTGAGAGTTGCACAAAATTATGATATAGTTGAAGATTTATCCAAAGCTCCTTCAACTATGTTTACTCTTGAGGTTTTGTATAACTGTCTCACTCAAAATAAATCGTTATCAGCAATTGTTGGAGGACTGGATCTCTTATATTCAAGTGTCATTGTGCTCAATCATGAGAATTATACACCTAAAATTCCACCCCAACTTGCACTTATGATTCAAGTTGCGGTTAGAGGTAAAAATGTCTTCCACACCATTGTATACAAAGGTGCCTCTACTTGCATTATGTCAATGTTGTGTTGGAAAGATTTAGGTTCTCCTTCCCTTACTCAGTCACCGAAGACACTCAAAGCCTTTGATGGAAGAGGATTTAATCCTTATGGAATTATCAATTCCTTTCCAATGGAATTAGCCAATAAGATAGGCTCAGTTGAGGTTGAAGTCAATGATGAACCTTTAGATTATAACCTCTAACTGGGACATACTTGGGTTTATGTTATGGCAGTTGTAATCTCATCCTATTTCTGGATGATTTCTTTCCCTCACCGGGGGGGGGCATTGTGGCCATTGATTAGCTTGCCCTTTTTTCCATTGATTCCTAGACTACTAGAAACATCCCTCTTGTGGGAAAGACCCCACTACCTTTTGAAAATGCCGAAGTAGAATTTTCAAAAGACTTATCCTTAATGGGAAATTTCATGCATCCTCCTCCTAACATTCCCTCTACTATTTCTCTAATCAAAATTATTTCTTCTTGTACTATTCCATATGATCCTTCGATAGTACCTGACAGTTCTAAATTTGAATATTTTTCCAACCTTATACTTCTCAACCCCATTGAGTTAGCTTACGAGGGTATTCACTTGGCCTATTCAACAAATTGTGAAAACAATAAATTAGTGAATTTGGTTAATGATTTCTATCAAGATTCAGGTTTAGTTTCACAATCTAATCCTTTTGACAACACCTTTCCCACTAACAAAAGCATCATGGAGATCATGATGTCTAATGAGAAACATTAGGATGATAATCATCATCATTCATCTTTCTTACACCAGCCCGACACTCTTGAGAGTAATTTTTAGGTTTTTATACCCCAAGTTTACTGAGAAACTTAGAACCACATCTCCATTTATGAGGTGCTTTTTGAGAAAAGCTTGGCAAATATTGAGGACACAAGTTTTGTCATATATATAAAAGATATAATTTGATGATCCAAGATAGAAACCGCGATTGAATATGGATGATGGCATGATGAGATGATGTGTGTTTGGGTAATATATAAGACTTTAGTGTCAAGTTTAAGAAACCATTAATACAAAAATTATGTCTTAGAATGGTGAAATTGTTTTCCTAACTATATACTAATTAAAACTTTGATACAAGTTGGGAAAGATTGAAAAAATATCTCTCGTTTTTCTAATTTCAATTATGAATATAATTTTACAAATAATGTACACCCTAGAATAAGAGTGTAAACCTTTTCAGAAATATATTCTTAATGGTGAAGAATGTATTTCTTCTAGTTTTGTGTAACTATGCAATGTGATATGCAATGTGATATTGTTAGCTTGTGTTTTTTCTTTGGATTACGCGGACTTCTATGGATGTTAGGATGTGGTGTATCTCACATAGTGAAGAAAATGGGATAAAACATATAAAGGGAAGCATCAAGGCTGAGTTTTTGCCACAATAATATATAGTGGGAAATGCATACTAATGTGTTACTATGAGCATGTAATTCCTTGTGTCTATGGAGAGTTTGATAGAATATTACAAGGATAGGGATGCTTGATTATATGCACTTGATAATTGTATGAATTTGGTGTGATTCAAATGCTCTATAATTTTTAATATCAAACAGATAAAATTAGGAATTGGATAATAATACCATTAAATGTTGGGGCATGACTTAGATGGCTTGATAATAATATGAAGAAGTTATCATATAAAAACTATTTATGTTGTATATGATCGATTGACATAATATTAAATTGTCTAAGAAATTTCCAAAACTCATAGAAAAAATTGTAGCACAAGTTTATTTGAAAATGAAACTAAGTATAATATATTGGGGGAAATTACACTAAAATATGTGATGGAAAACCTAAGTATATGTTTTCTTTTAGTCAACCATTTGAACCCAAAGAAATTTGAATGAATCTTTAGATAAAATGTGTGGTTTTTAATGTGAGATTTATTGAGAAGTTATGGATTGTGGTGAATTTGTTCCACGTTTCCCTAATAAATTTATTACTATGTTATTTATAAAATACTAATTTTAGAGAGATGCAATTAGGAAATTTTTTGATGGGAAATTATTATTATTCTTGAATAGGGTTAGGTTGGTTTTATTTATTTATTATTACCTCAACTAAATCCTATAACTATATTACATCTCATGTGAATAGTTCCCAAGGTGGAAATTAGACATTATTCACTTGTTTCCCTAATGAACATTTCCTCCCTAAATACTTGATAAATTGTTTGAGTATTATTATTTCTTAACTCTTATAAGCATTTTTCATGTTTTAATCCAGTAGTGATCATGTCCTATTTCATATCAATTTTTCAAAGCTTTGCAAACTTGTGATTTTAAAGGAATGATATGCTTAGAGATAAAATCTCTTGTGTGGATGGAACTTGCATTTGTTATTAGACAATGGACATGTGATTGTATGAAGAACTAAATTTTAGTTCTTGATACTTAATGAGATTTTCTACTTTAGAGATTCCTATAATGAGATATTGAACAAGGGTGAAATTCCTCTCATGGTGAAATATAGTGTGCATTCATAATACTATTTGAACGATTGTATAACATGTAGAAAGCATATATAACTTGATATTGGAATATGTACTTATGACACATGATTGTATGAGCAACTAGTGGTCATGGAAGAATACTATAATCTTATGAAGGAATAATAAAGAATCTCCTTTACAATTGGGTAGAGTTGAAGCTTAAATTTTGGGGTAGAAATGCCTATTGTGATAGCCTAAAACTTGTGTAAATAAAGGATAGGATTCATAACCTTTAAATTTTAGTGTTTTCATAAGTTGCTTGAAGTATTTGTGGGTGTATTGATGTTAAGAAATAATGAAAGATTTATGAATAACATTTGGAAAAATCATGAATGATTTATATTCAAAAGGCAAATATATTTGTACTTCTCATAATGAATATATTATTATTATTGATAACCTATTTAGCTACGCATACAAGTTACCATAGATTAGTGGTTTGAAAAATTATATTTTTGGATCAAATCCATTTAATTAATTCCTTACATGTGTTAGGTATCACATAAGAGAATAAAATGAAACTAATGACTCTGAGACTTAAGGAAAGTTGATAGTTCAGAAATGGTCTAAATGAGGGTTTTCTACAACCTTGTCTTCCTAAACTTACAACTAAAATTATGCTGAAACATTAAATATATATTAAACATGAATTAAGCTCTTGAGGATATTTTAGGGATGTATGATATGCATAAAAATACTAACTAAGAATATTATTAACATCTAATTGAGTTTTCTTATAATAATAGTTATCACGCCTCTTTGAAAGTGAGTCCCTTTGAGGTATTATATGGACATAAGTGTAGAATTTCACTTAGTTTGGATATTCCCAATGACATAATGATGTTAGGGCTAGACATGTCAAAGGAGATGGAATCAATATTTAAACGAGTAAAATATAATTTAAAGGTGGCTCAGGATGGATATAGAGTTATGCAAATATTCAACATACTTAAAAAGAATTTAATGTGGGAGACCATGTCTATATTAGAGTAAAACAAAAGAAAAGTATTGTTCTAAATTATCTCCAAGGTTATGTGATCCAATCGAAGTGCTACCCTAAGTAGGACCCATAGCCTATCAAGGTAATTATAATGCGGAAGGGACATAGATTTGTCCCAATGTTTTTTTTAGATGTGACAAGGAAGCAAGCAAACCAAGACAATTATTTGACATGAAGAGTGTCATTTCTCAAACATGATTAAGGCTAATGAGCATTAGTACCTCATTCATAATTTAATGTCAGTTGGGGTTATGTCAAGTGGTTGGGTGAAATGATTGTTAACTTCCCCACCAAGGTTCAAATCCTCGCAAGTGACATGATATATGTTGACAAGAGTGACACATTAATGAAAATTACATTGTAATGTCAAAATTATATGAGACAATTAGTTTCTTGATTGAATTAATAATCTTGAGGAATTTTTGAGTAGTGTAATGAGTGGCATGAGTCCCTTGACCTATAAAGAAAAATTGAAGCTAATTACTTATGGATTTATAGATAGGTATATTTCATTTTTGACCCTTTAGTTGTTGAAATAAATGTTTGAATGTATTATGGGATGCTTGGAATGATTGTGATTCAAATAAATAATGCAATTATAGCTTCATTTCAATTTATTTTTAAATCAATTGAAACTAATTGAATTATTATGCATATAATAATTCTAAGATCACTTCAGGGGATGTTATAAATCTTGCAATGAAAATATTTTATGTATGAACACTTTCCACTGTTTGGATGATCAAAATTACAAATTGCAGTTGAAATGGACTTGTTTATGATACTGAAGTCTAAGTACTACCATATGCTAGAGTCAAATATCATTACAAGAATCTCATATTTATGAAATCTAATTCCTAGATGAAGAATTTTTGGAAAATAAAAGAAAAAAGGAAGAACATTTTATTTAAATTATTATGATTAATCTCATGGAAATTGTATTCCTTTGATACATGTGAGATGATGATCTATATAGGAAGGGTCTATGATGTTTGTGAAGTTAAAAAAACTAGGGACAAGGCCATTATGGTTACACTAAAACCCTATGATATGCATTGATCACCATGAGTTATGTTATGACAAATGTGTTGTGCTATTTAGAGAAATCCAGAGGAATGAATTGGTTGTAAGACTCCTTAAGTTTCAAGACTCTTGTTGTGTGAGGAAGCCTTGCCAAGGAATGGATCATTCAAGGGACATGCAAGGAAGAGAAAGGGACACTTGAACTTGGAAGGTGTTTGACTGCAAGGAAGGGTAGAGATGAATGAATTATTTTTCAAAAATTTGTATACATACTCATTGGGATCATGAATGCATTGGGTGTGTCTAAGAAAACATGAGTTGAACTTGTTCCCTATGGAAACTTTGTGAAGAAACAAACAACAATGAAGGAATGTGTTGGAATGCTAGACCATAAAAAATGAATAACATTTCTCAAATTGACAACTAAGGACATGGAAAATAAAATGCAAGAGGCATATTCTTCATTATTTCAAGGTTGTCAAATGTATTGTAACATCAAGGGCTGTGTGCCATGTTGAAACTTAACGTGAGGAAGAAATATGATACCTCATATGAAAATAATTTAGTGTGGCTTGTTAGTAGTTATTTAAAGAACATTTTAACTATGCAAATATTATAATTATGTAAATAAATAAAAATGTGTTTGATAACTTCATACCAAAACCAGGCGTTAAAAAGAAAACACTATATGTTGTAAAAATATTTAGCATGACATATTCAGGGTTAACTTGAAATTTGGATTAAATATTAAAAGAATAATTTTCTCAATTATTATGCTTATAATAGCATGGAAAAACCATGGCCAAGGTGCATAATTAGGCACTAGTATTTTTGGTTAGTTTGTTATTAGGTGGAGGAAAAAAAACTAATTTCGCTAAATATAAATGAGGCATACTTTTTTATGCCGGAGAAAATAGAGAGGTTTTAGGAAGAAGTATTAAGAAATGAGAAGTTGAAGGCTAAGCAAATAAAATTGAGGATCAAGAAAGTGAAGAGGTCAAACTAAAGTCTTTTTACAACATAGAAATAGGCTAAAGGGAACTGGAAATAACTAGGAGACAATCATGTTACTAAAAGTTGTGAGGATCAAGAAAGTGAAGAGATCAAACTAAAGTCCTTTTACAACATAGAAATAGGCTCAAGGGAATTGGAAATAACTAGGAGACAATCATGTTACTAAAAGTTGTGGTTGGGAGGAACGTGGAAGGAAATAACTTATCATACCTATTTATATATTTTTTATTCTTCTTTATTACTCTTGATTTATTTACATATATGTTTTGATTTAGTTTATCCTTAATAAGAGAATAATTGCTAAGCAGTTTGATATTAAGTTAGTAAAGTATAATTTAATAAACACATATTTTAATTATAGAAATATAAGTTAGTAAAGTATAATGTAATACACATATTTTAAATATAGAAGTAACAATCATGTTACTAAAAGTCGTGGTTGGGAGGAACTTGGAAGGAAATAACTTATCATACCTATTTATATATTTTTTATTCTTCTTTATTACTCTTGATTTATTTACATATATGTTTTGATTTAGTTTATCCTTAATAAGAGAATAATTGCTAAGCAGTTTGATATTAAGTTAGTAAAGTATAATTTAATAAACACATATTTTAATTATAGAAATATAAGTTAGTAAAGTATAATGTAATACACATATTTTAAATATAGAAGTAACAATAATTCAAGAAACTAATATAGACTAAAAATTGCAAATAGTAAAAAGTAATTTAAAAAAAATTAAAAAAAAAAAAAATATAAAAAAAAATAATTCTTTTTATTAACTTTCATACAACATTGCTTATGGTTGAATCATGGATTTTTATGTGTAGAGAAAATTAGAAAATATAGGCACAATTTAGAATTATTTATTTATTTTTAAGATCTTTGAAAACAAAATAGACAAGTATCCAAAATATTAACTACCGAATTACTGTTTATTTTCTAATATATTTATACATATCAATATTTTAATAATCAATGACAACTATTAAGTTTTAAAAGAAAATGAATATTTAAAATAACAGTAAATATACACATATAAAGTAAAAACCTCCATCCTCTTCTTTTTAAAATGGTAAATTTTTTTTACATGAAACAATATAGATATAGATAGAGTAAGATATAAGTTTGAAGCATTACAAACCATGGACAAACCATCGTTCCTTTCCTTTCATATTAAATATAATTTGAACAAAAATGACCTATGTTTACATATAAATTTTCATAGATAAATCAATATAGTTATTTGATAAATACAAAGTAAGAACCTCCATCCTCTTCTTTTCCATCCTCTTCTTTTTAAAATGGTAATTTATTTTTACATGAGACAATATAGATAGAGTAAGATATAAGTTTGAAGCATTACAAACCATGGACAAACCATCGTTCCTTTCCTTTCATATTAAATATAATTTGAAAGGAATGACCTATGTTTACATTTAAATTTTCATATATAAATCAATATAGTTATTTGATAAAGATAAATTTTCTTTGTTACAATATCTATGATATATTGATATTGAAATAAAAACCGATTCAAATATAATAAAATACCCGCTAAAGTTATTTATCATTTAAACATTTACTTCTAAGTGTTGGAGAGTTTATTGCTTAGTATATATTTTTCTGGGGATAAAAGGAACATGAAAATGGTATTCAACTTTATGGTGTAGCTTATATAATAAAGAAAACGGAATTTAATAAATTATTATTTAAATATAAATGTATACTATTGACTTTTGTTTATTTATATAATTTTAAAATAATGAAATATGTAATGTTGTAAATTTGAGTTATTTTGGGTTGTTGTGAAAAATAGTTATTATCTTTTTTTACTTAGGTTTAATTTTTTGAGAGAGACATGATTATGAGAAATGTTGTTGAAATCTTGATTGTTTCGGTTCAACTCCTAATAAACGAGGAACTCTATTGTACAGAAAACATGAGCGTATAGTAGGATTCTCGCTTGGACGTAGCACTATCATGGACTATTCTATGGGCCGGATCCCCAACCTTGTCACTACGGGGCACTACCTTGATGTTGGCTTGAATAGGGAGCTATTTCTATCTCTAACACATGGATAGCGTGCAGGTGTAGGGCTTAATTCGCAGCATCTTGGACCTTATATAAGTGAAAGCATCCGAGCCAGGTAAAGCAGATTCAGTTCCAGAAGCAGTAGCAAAGCCACCATCTCGCCCAGATAAAGATCCAGTCCCCTCACCCATAGTAGCAGAGGCACACGCAAAGATAGAGGTTTCAACAATGTAAACTAGTGGATCAACTGATTGTTCGACTAGGACAACTGGTTCAAATGCTACTTATGCTGCTGGTGAAAAGAATGAATCGACTACTGCAGCATCAAGGACTAAAGACTGGAAGGGATGCTGCTGGACCAACTTGTGCTTACAGATATTCAACAACGGTCACTACTGTTGGTGGTGTAACTGGGTATGGAACTACTCGTGCAACTGAAACGGAAACAACCGAATCAACTTACTCGGCTGACTCATATACATATGCTGCCTTTGCTTATAGGTAAAAAGAAGAAACTCTATACCTATGCTGCTAGTGATGCTTTCTTTGGTTCGGGGTAAACTAGGTATGGATCTCGATCTGTAACTAGCTATATAACAGGTAGGGATGTGCATAAACCCGGAACAAGGTCAACTACTGGATATGCTACTAGCTCTACTTATGCTTGATCCACTTTCTCTTCTACCTATGTCACTGGATCTACTGGTACCGGATCTCATTCTCTTGCCATTAGTGCCGCTTCTCTATATACGGCTACTTCTAAGTCTCCATCTCGATATGCTGCTGGGACTAGTGCTTAAGGTGGATCAACTGGTCCAACTTCTGAATATACATATGAATCTACTGCTGGGTCAGAAACGACTACCTTCCCTGTTACAGGTGGTTCTCTAGCTACCTTAGCTTCTAGTTCAATAGATGCTTCTGGTTCATTGACTAGATCAACTTATGAATCAACAACTTAATCTATCGCTACATCTCCCGGGTCAATGGGTTAAACTGCTTAATCAACAGGAGAAATTACTGGCACTGGGTCTTAATCTGGATATGGGTAAACAGATAAGGTTGGGTTTCGATCTAGCTCATCAAGGCAAGTGACTGACTCTGAACCTCGATCACGAAATGGAGCTATAAGAAGGGGTGCTACTACGGGTTCTATAAATGGAAGGTATGTTGCTAGCTATGGATCTAGGTCTACGTGCTTTATTGCTGCTGGATCATGAGAATCTACTATTGGTGTAGCTACTCCCGTATAAGCTTCTGGATCTACTTAGTAAAGGTAAATGACTAGCTTTGTCTTTGCTCTTGGTTCTGCTCCTGCAACCCTAGTATTTGCTACGTGTGCAACTTATGTTGCTGGGTATCGATATCTAATTGGTCCATCTACTGGATCTGCTTAGAAACTTTGGCGAATGTTCCTATGATGCAGATAGTACTGCGAGCCTCCCTTCTATCTTAAAGCCCCCCCACCCAATAAGTAAATTGAAACTGGAAAAGAATCTCGTATACAAAGAGACATTTCATTATACATGAGGGAGATCGTCATTCATCAGCCTTACCATAATGACAATAATAGCAACATCGAATCCAATCATGATGCGCGGCTCGACCACTGGATGAGGATTACCCAAACCAGAAGAGCCAACCTCACACCAAGCCCACCAAGAAAGAGCTAATCCAACCTTCACAACAGGAGAGAATATACACCATCCCACCAAGAAGAAGATACAACATCACGTACGTTGCTACACCCAGAGCTTCTATGTGCTTGTTTTGATTTACAAATGTTGCTCGAATATCTTCTAGTTGCAATCAATCAATCTTTTCTCATTGCATTTGTTTTTGATTGATTGCTAGATCGATTACACCCATCCATACCACCAAGGGCGGGCCATCCCATTGAGCCCAACCCCAGGCGAACACTGGCTCAACGAAGAAATCAACTGATCGAGCCATAACACCCATTTACACCATCACACGATACGGGAGGGAGAGATGCCGTTACCCCATGGACCCCCGGATGGGGCGGGGTCCACCGGACGAGGGAGGGCATAATGATCGGGGTTGAAAATGAATAGAGAGCTGCCTGGCCTTACTGAGTGGCCAGATTAGGAGGTCTTAGGAAGAGACCAGAAAGAGCAACCACCTCTTCAACCAGTAGGTAGAATTGACCTGGCTTTCCATCCCACCCTGGACACTCATCGTTACTCAGTTCAAACTCCCACCAAACTCAAACTACTTACGAGCTTGCCTGGAAATGACCAACTAACTCCAACTTGCTGGGACTTGCTTTACTTGCCTTGGCCATGGGATTATGAATAAAGCCAGATTGATGGGGAGCTTTTGAGCTGGCTGGCGGGTGAGCTTGCTTCTTGAGCTTTCTCGCTAGATTGATTGATATATTGACGGACTACCGGGCCCCTACTATTATAATGGGAAAGCACCACATTTTTTTGGAAATAACATCAACCTTATCATTTGTCTTTTGGCCTTATTCAAACCCTCACCCTCGTACCTCTTTAGAGTCCCTACGGTCCTCGTTTTTTTTGAGTCAATCCCCCTCATTTGGGCACTGAAAGTGAGGAAATTTAGTTGCTCGACTGATAAGGAGAGGGCCGGAGGGGCTCTCAATCTAAGGAGAGGAACTAGTTTGTCCTAATCTAGCCCCCCACCCAATAAGCGAACCCTAACCGGCAGGGGCTCTCAATCTAGGGAGAGGTTTTTTGCTTTGGAATAATGACATTTCATTATGTTTCTCTTTCATAGCCGGGGGATGCCTTCATTCCCAGTTTGGCATTCCCAGGAGGTTAGGGATGCGAGGGGCATTGACAGGATGCTGATAGGAGAGTCAAGAGTCGATCCCAGGTTTCGATGTCGGTACTCATCCAGGTTTTGGTGTACTCGATCCAGGATTCTTTTCCACTAGGCGATCCAAGGGTCAATCATTCACAGGAGGTGCCGATTGATGCTTGCCGATAGATAGTAGTCGCCGGTTGCCGATACCCAAGAGCCTCCTCATTCCCACACGGTAAATGATTTGATTATGACTCAAACATGCCTTTTTAGTCAGTTTCCCTAGGTACGTTTAGTGGCTCGACTAAAAGGAGAGGATTGCCAGGTGTAGCATTGCTGCCAATCATCGGAGTCCTTGCCTTAAGGTCATTGCCGAGAGCCAGTCGCCTGGAGGGAGGTACTTGTCACAAGGAAGAGCAGTCGATGGCCGATCACATAGTTGTCATTGCTGAGAGCCACTAGTTATTGCCGGGAGTCAGAGACGCTAGTTTTCCTTAAGGTCATTGTCTGTATCATTGCTAGGACCTCTAGTCATAGCCAGTCTCATAACCAATAGCCAGTCTCATAGCCAGAAGGTCGTATAGTAAGCCCGTAAGTACCCGTCATACAACCAACCTTTCTTTGCCAGAAGGTAGGTCATTCCCGCTGATAGTTGATCATACACAGAAAGAGCCATAGGGTCTTTTTCAGAAGCATTGCCAGTTGCAGTAGCCAGTCATCGCCAACCAGTTAGTGCTAGGAGGTCATTGCCCCAAAAATAGATGGGGGTACAGCCAATGATAGCCAGGCATAGCCAGCGGGTCATAGCCAGTCAGATACAGAAGGTCATTCCAGAGGGTCATTGCCAGAAGTTCGCTGATAGCCCCAGGAGGTGGGTGATTCTTGCCCGGATAGTGATTGATTTATAGCCCACATCTTTTGAGAGGGGTGATGGGGTCCCGCAGCAAGCACACGATACCCTTCAACTAACTCCACCGTCTCAACTAAATACCCCATCCCTCAACGTACAGAACATTGATATTGGCACATGGTATTGAAATGTAGTATATTTATAGAATAATAATCTCCATAGTGAAGTGTGTGTAAGTGGTTTAATGTTTATTATGTATTTATACCTATTTATGGACTAAGAATCTCCATAGTGAAGTGTGTGTAAGTGGTTTAGCATTTATTATGGATTGATGTCTATCTATGTGCATCAACCATTTAATTTATATGCATGCACTGGTTTTATTAAATGAGTTATGGTTTTTGGGCATGTGATATTGGTAATCCATAGTATTGGGCCCATGGTATTGAAACAAAGCCTATTCACAGACTAAGAATCTCCATAGTGAAGAGTGTGTAAGTGGTTTGATGCTTATTATGAGTGATACCTATCTATTTGCATGAACCATTTAATTTATATGGTTTCACTAGTTTTATTATGGTTAACAACTTTAAGGACAAATAAAAATTTTAAGAGTTAAAGGATGTGTATATTACATGATAGGATGACTCTCTATCATAGCGGGACAATGGGTAATTATTGTGTCTGTTTAAGGTACCTTGATAGGGTTGAGATTTGGTAATTGATGATTTGCATGAATGAGCCATTGGGATTGAAACAAGTGCACTTGCATGAAAGTGATTTATTATAACTAATGACTAGATAGAGGCACAAGGGGATCCAACACACAAAGGAATATAGGGGTATTGCATAGCAGAGGAAAAAAAACATACTTGAGGCAAAGATTTATCCAACAAGGACTAAACTTTTAGTTGGTGACTTGGTGGATTAAGTTTACTAATTAGAGAGTTGAAAGAGATGGAAACAACTTGGAGCATCAGAGGATGTAAGAACCTCAACCTAATGGGCCTACATGACAACATCCCTGTCTTCAATGGAACCAAATATGGGGTTTCCATGACATCCACTAGGTGAGAAAACTACATGGTATGGAGCATCCCATACTTACAAAAGGAATGAACTGGTGGATAAAGTGCATGATAGAAACATTTGGTTGGGTGCATAAACGGGTTCATGGAAACTAGTCAAGATCGTGGGTTGGTTGGATAAGATGAGTGTGCATGAACGAGTGATACAAAATCACATAGGTTGGATTAGGCACAATATAGATAATTGGTCTAAGTATTAGTACAGGCATGCACATGGTGAGACATTAGTTGAGTAAACCTGAGTGGAATTTTTGGGTTTCCTCAGTTCAAGTACATAATATGATCACACGTATGGACATCGATGAGTGGAGTGATTCAAATTAGCAAGTGAGCACACATAGAGTGTGTGCACTTCAACTTGGTTACCAAATTTGGTGTTTCCTACCAAGTGCATGGTGTAGATTTTGTCGTAAGGAGAATAAATAGCAATTTCACCAGATGTTGCAAAGGAAACTTCGTAAGGTGGTAGCATATGGAAGAAAATCATAGATGAAGAGAGATATGATATGTTATGCGATCTAGATGTTGTCTGGTTTGTAACTATTTCCTTTGCAACATAATTTATTGTTTTTAACAATAGGTAATAAATTAATATAACTTTACAACAGGTTTAATTTAATTTGTAACTATTTCCTTTGCAACATAATTTATTGTTTTTAACAACAGGTAATAAATTAATATAACTTTACAACAGGTTTAATTTCACTGGATAAATCTCTACTCTTGTGAACAAAAATACATGTTACCAGATATTTTGTGACCTGCTAAAAGATGGTATGTGATCTAGATGTTGGCTTCTCTAGAACTGTTTACTTTGTAACATAAATTACTTCCTTTAACAAAAAACAATAAATAAAGTTATCTCTACCATTTATTTGTATTATTAATCTAAACTAAAATTTATTCAAACTTTCATAGTTGTTCTTCCAAATCATTTTTCAATCTAACATCATTTGTGAATCTACTTGGAAGTAATCCATGTTGAACGAAACACTTATCACAGGTCAATAACAAAAATAAAAGTGAAATTAGGCACAATGCTACATATCCTACTCATAACAGAAAAATGCATTTGCTTGTTTGGCTTAAGTTCTTCCCTTGTAAAAGGAATTAAATGCAAAATGAATGGACAAAACCTTGCAGAAGGGATTTGTAAATCCATTGCTCAAAGCCAATGTCTTATTATAATGCTCACTATTCTCAACCCAGATGTCACTGAATTCATCCAGAAAGTGAAGCTTGTAGGTACTTATGAGAGGCTCGAAGAACTCAGTGTCTATCTTATTCATGGAAATAAGGGAATTGGCATCACATACAAGTGAGCTATTGTTGTTGCTATTGCCATTGTTTGTATTTGATCATAGGGGGCTCATTTCTTGACTTGACATCATAGAAACATAATATGCTCTATTGAAGTTCGAGTCTGTGGGAGTCAAATTATGGGATGATTGAAGAAAATATATGTATGTATTATGATGGTTAGATGGGCTTCCAATTTGATAGAATTCAATGACTAAAATATGTGATAAGTAGGATGGTCTCTAATTGAAAACTAAAGGTGATATACAAAATGTAAGTGAAATTTTATATGTGTTTTGGGTAATGGATCAAGTTACTAAACACATCAACAAGTGATTTTTAAACAAGTTTAACATCCAAACAGATACAAATAACCATTTATGAAACACATAACACAAAACATGATAAAGAATTTCACCCCTCTCCTGAGATACATCTCCTGGTCCAGCTTCCAATGCAGCACCTCTTTCATTAAGTGCTCAAAAGTCAATTTTTCATGGCTTTACAATGCTCAAAATGTAATACAAATGTCTCCAATGGATGCAAAACTGTAAAAAACCCTCATCTGGGTTATTTTTGAACCTCATTTGGCCAAAAATTGAGAATGTTATTCTTGCTACAAGTTTTTTCCCAATTCTATGGCTAGTCATCCTACAATTCGACCCAAATCTAGCCATAGGGGCTTCACTCAATGAACCTCTCATCTATCATGTGCGTTCATGGCATATTAAAAAATACCCTTAATTTGACCACATATTGGAAAATACCCTTAAAACATTAATTAACCCCCTACCAATACAAACCCAATAAAAAACCCCTACTTTCGCTAGATATTGAAGGTATCCATTTTTTCATTAACATTTCTTTATACCCCTTTATATTTTTTCATTAACTTTGAGTTCCATATTTTATACTTGCCAATATAAAAACCCTTTTCCCCCTATATATCCCCCAATATATTATGCCATATTTTCCTCAATATATAAACCCCAATATGAACTCACGTAGTATGGTATTGCTCCCCCGATGAATCCCCCGTGAATCTGGCTTGAGCACTCCAAACCAAGAACTGAAGTGCAAATCTAGCCTACAATCTTACCCGAGGGGTGAAATTGTAGGACAGTTAAACTGTCCTTTAATGCCTAGTTCTGAAAATTAAGGTCGTATGGGGGCTATGTTCCCAAGGGTTGGGGCTAACCATGTGCCCCTGCTAGCCAGGCCTGCAACTGCTTGACATATGGTCATGTGTGCCCCATAAAACTAGGGTTTGGTGCTAAAAATCCACACTGGCTGCATAACTTTTGGGTGCGCTCCTTTTTGTTGGTTGTGTGGTCATGTGATGGCCATATGACCTTGGGCTGGCCCCCACTAAACCCGCACTCTTGGTCCTGTGAAGGATCATGTGACCCAAGGGATGGCTCTTAGTGTTATCCCCTTTCCATTATCTCTGTGCTCCTGGTTCTGTGATGGGTCACATGACTCGGTGATGGCCCCTTTACTTTTCCACCTCTGGTCGTAGGCTTGGCTCTGATGGGTTCTTATGCTGGGTGCCATGACTATGGGTCGAGCTAAGCCTTAACCCTACGCCCCCTCCGCAACAGTCCCATGGGTGTGGGGTGTGGCCAAGGGCTAAGGCTTAGCCTGGCCCCCTTCCCCCAAATATGTGCCCAATAAACTTTAAATAGGGTATGCAGACCATAGGGGTTAAGCAACACCCATGGTGGAGTGGTAAGACACTGCACTCCCTAATGACAGGTCTTGTGTTCAATCCTTGCTAGGCCTGTTCCGGCCCAAACAAAATTTTACACCAATCCGAGGAGACCACATGGCAGCCAACCATTGGCCCACATGGCCCTCTACCATTGGTCCAAATCAAAAACACCAACAACCAATCGAAAACCATGAAATTTTGACCAATCAATGGAGGACACTTAGCGAGAAACCACTGGCCTGAAATGCATAGTCAACTTGTCTAGTCACCTTCCTAGTCAGCATACGGACTGCTAACTAGGCGTACCTGCAACCCAACTTTTAAAATTTTAGTTATTTGGCAATTCGACCAGAACACGATATCGCGAGCATATGATATCAGTTTTCAGTGAAGATTTTCATTGGATTCATATCGCCAAGATATATCTAGTTGTTCAGGTTTTGAGCTCTATCACACACTTTGAATTTTGAGCACTAAATTGATCCCTTTGATCACTCCTCCCCATTGGAACCTTTTGGACCTCCAAAATTCACCCTTCCAACCTGAACCCATTTTGTGTTTTTTTTTGTCGCTTTGAACTTCTCATGAAGGTACTTCACTTTCGAATTCTTTGTCTTTCTGTCAAAGATAGAACCTTGTTGCAATTATTCAAGATGTTTTGATGAGAACACTTCTGTTAAATAAATCTAAACATTCTCTTCTTTTCCTTCAATCAAATGAGACTTATTCAATTTCAAGTTCACTTCACCTTGAACACTATAGTCATAATGATGCTTAGCATTGCTAGCCTTGTTTTTGTCTTGATTCTTAACCAAATGTGAACACCATCGCCATGCACCATTCTTCCTCAAAGCCAAAACATTATGAAACCCATAAGAATGTATTTTAGAACCAAAGTCCTTTTTGTCAAATAGCTTTTGCATTTTATTTTTTACCCTTGCATTCTCTAACATTGGTGTCTTGTTCATATCAATGCTTAACAATGATGCATTTTGCTGTAAATGAACTTCGCATTGTTTTACTATTTTAGGAGACAACATGTTAGACTCCTGAAACATCTTATCACATGAATTAGCAACCTCAATGAAATCAGATTTCAAACTTTATTCATTTCCTTGAAAGACTTTAGATTCATCAGCATCTTTATGTTTAATCAGCAATAATGTAAAATTCTGACTAGCATTTACAAACCTCTTCATTTGTTTAACATTCACAAGAGATAAATTCATCTTCTTGTTATGTGCTATAACAATGTACTCAATCCCATATTTAATCAAGTGATACTTGTTCTCATAGTGATGAAAGATGGTTTTCCTATCATATAAATATGGTCTTCCCAAAACAATCCCACAAATGTCAAGTGGTACCACATCAAGTTCTACCTCATCAATAAAATTTGTGGTGATGGCAAATCTAAGTATGCATTTTCTTATCACTTGCCACTTGGAATTGTCACATACCCAACCCAAAGGATAAGGTTTAATATGAGGAATGGTTTCCAAATTTAATTTCTTTACAATGTCTTCAGAAATGAGGTTTTTCTTGTGAACCATTATCAAAAAAAGTATCTACCTTATTATGTTTTTTGATGATTCTAATTTGGAACAAATCTATTATTTCTCTTTCATTTTGAGTTTCTATGGGTTTACTAGAAGAACTAGTACTTGTAATTGAATCCTTACCTTTCAATCCCATAGCTATGATTTTTGTTTCATCACCGGAATCAAATCCTAGATCTTGTTGTGTAGTTGCAACAATATTTTCTTTCTCCTTATTATTAAACTTTTTGGGTCTCATCTCAAGATGTAGTTTCCAACATTGGTCTTCATCATGGCCTTCTTTAGAACAATGTTTTAGTGTGAGTGTTTCTCCTTCTTTCTTGATTGCAACATTTTCCTTATCCTTGCCTTTAAATTTCCCTTTTCCTTTTTCTCCAAACTTGACTGACTTCTCACTAGTTTCTTTAGAAATATTTCCCCCCTTCCCTCTAAATGAGTTACATGTACACAAACTTCTTCTAGTTTTGTAGGGTTAAACATGAGAATGGTAAGTATCAAGTAGCTATGTAATCCTCCAATGTATTTTAACAAAGTATCTTGAGAGGACAAATCTATACCCAAAATTAGAGCTCTTTTCCTAAACTCTTGAGTCTAACTTTTCACATATTAACCTTTATATTGCCTAAAGTTTTGCTAATCCATAATAGATTTTTACATGTATGATTATGGATAAAACTGCCTTCCTATTGCAACAACAAAATAATTCCAAGAGGAAAAAACCTTCCATGTTTCATCATGTCCTCTTGAGTTTTGACTTCCCACCAAATAAGTGTTGCACCTTCCAATCTAAGAGAAGAAAGTTGAATTTTTGTCTCATCGTCTTTGATTCTTTGTATCTTGCAATACACTTCAAACTAACAATTCTAATTATCTAATTTCTCAGCATCTACCTCTCCATTGTACATAGGAAATTAACTTTATATCAAGCTTAAGAAAAGGAGTTTCACCATGTTCTTTTGGAGAATTTGGAGGTGTTTGTGAAAGGGTAGAAGAAGTAGAAGGTGAGGATGAGGATGGAGGTGAAGGTGGTGGTTTGTCACCATTCCCTCTATTCCCTTTTGTAACCTTGTCTCCTTTTCCTCCATCTCCTTTTGGAGGTTTTGAGCTCTCTCCATACAACCTTGCATTTCTCTCTTCATAAAGAACCTTAATAATTTCAAACATCTCAAAGAATGTTTTTCTGAAAGTTATCTCATCTTCAAACATCCGTTCAGGACCATCTTCATGTGCCATGACTATTGAAGCTTGAGGTGTGTTTGTTCTCCTTGAAAGGATTTGAGATCTTGGCTCCACAAGTTCTCCTTATCCTCTTTTAGAATCCAACCCTGTAAGCATTAGAAAAACACTTACAAACGAAATCAAACCTTCACAATAACCTGATGCTCTGATACCAAAATGATCTGTAATTGAAAACTAAAGGTGATATACAAAATGCAAGTGAAATTTTATATGTGTTTTAGATAATGGATCAAGTTACAAAACACATTAACAAGTTCTTTTTAAACAATTTTAACATCCAAATAGAAATAAATAACTGTATCTGAAACACATAACACAACACATGATAAAGGAGCTCACCCCTCTCCTGGGATACATCTCTTGGTCTAGCTTCTAATGCAGGGCCTCTTTCATTAAGTTCTCAAAAGTGATTTTTTCTTTACTTTACAATGCTCAAAATAAAATACAAATGTCTCCAATGGATCTATAACTGTCAAAAACCCCCATATGTGTTCTTTTTTCACCTCATTTGGCCAAAAATTGAGAAAGTTATGCTTGTTACAATTTTTCCCCCAATTTTATGGCTAGTCATACGACAATTCAACCCAAATTTGGCTTGAGTGCCCCAAACCCTGAACCAATGCACAAATCCGACCTACAATCCTGCCTGACGGGAGCAATTGTAGGACAGTTAAATTATCCTCTAACACCCAGTTCTAAAAATTAAGGTCGTAAGGGGGTCACGTGCCGAGGGGCCGGGGCTAATTGCTCACCTCTACTGCCTAAGCCCCCAATTGCTTGACACACAATCATGTGCACCCCATAAAAATATGTTTTGGTGCTAAAACTCTGCGTTGGGTGCATAACTGTCAGGCACGCTACTTTTCTCTAGTTGTTTGGTCATGTGATGGCCATATGGCTCGAGGATGACCCCTGTTGCAGGTGCTTAGAGGATGCCCCCCCACTAAACCCGTGATCCTAGTCCTATGAAGGGTCATGTGACCTAGGGGTTGGTCCCTTTCCATTATCTTCACACTCTCAGTTTTGTGATGGGTCATGTGACACGAGGCTAGCCCCTTTACTTTTCTGCTTACAATCGTGGGCTTGGTTCCGATGGGTTCTTGCACTGAGTGTCGTGACTATGGGTCGGGATAAGCCTTAGCCCCATTCCCCCTCCACCATGGTCTCATGGGTGTGGGGTGTGGCCAAGGGCTAAGGATTATCCTAGCCCCTTTCCCCCAAATATGCTCCCAATAAACTTTAAATAGGGTATGTGGACCATAGGTGTCAAGTAACACCTATGGCGAAGTGGTAAGACCCTACGCTGCCTGACAATAGATCTTGTGTTCAATCCCTGCCAGGCCTATTCCAACCCAAACAAAATTTTACACTATTCTGAGGAAGCCCCCTGGAAACCAACCTATGACCCATAGGGCCCTTCACCATTAGTCCACATCAAAAACACAAATAACCAATCAAAAACCATGAAATTTTGACCATTCAATGGAGGAAACTTGGTGAGCAACCATTGGCCCAAAATGCACAGTCAGCCTGTCCATTCACCCGCCTAGTCAACGTATGGACTGCTGACTGGGCATACCTGCAACATAACTTTTAAAATTTTAGTTGTTTGTCAATTCGATCAAAACATGATATTGGGAGCATACGGTATTGGTTTTGAGTGAAACATATTGCGTTGGATTCAGATTGCCAAGATCTATCCAGTCGTTCAGGTTTCGAGGTCCGACGCACACTTTGAATTTTGATCACTAGATTGATCCCCTAGATCACACGAGTAGAATTCCCTTATGAGGAAGATGATTTTCTCACTATAACGTGAAGTTTTTCAAGTAGATGTTTTTGTAGAACATCATTTACATAAATTTACCATCATAGAGCCTCCTACACATAGGTTTTACATGGATACTTATAACCTTGGGTGGAAGCTAGGTTTTACAAATATGAGAAAAAAAGATATCTTGAATCTGGTGTTTTTTTTAATAATTGATAGATCAAAGGCTAAGGTAGATAGAAATTTTTAACATTCATCAAACCTGGGTGGAAGACATATTTGTCTCTTCATGTAACACTAATCAAATGTAATGGAAGACAATAATGAAAAATAAACAGTTGTTTTTCCCCATCAAAAACAATATGGAGAAAGAAAAGAAACATACCATAGAGAAAACCTAGACTATATGAATAGAGTTTAGAGAGGTATTTGGTCATCAAATTTACAATAATGACATGCTTGTTAGATCTACTTCAAATGAAATCACAATTTTCATTTGAAAATATGATCATATGTAATAAA
This sequence comes from Pinus taeda, assembly GCA_000404065.3. Lineage (NCBI taxonomy): Eukaryota > Viridiplantae > Streptophyta > Pinopsida > Pinales > Pinaceae > Pinus > Pinus taeda. The sequence continues at coordinate 141,577 of APFE031570408.1, forward strand.
TTAGGCGTGTTTTCAAGTAGACTATGAAAAATGTAAGACATGTAAGCGAATTTTGTCCTTACAAAGTGCTGGGAAATATCCATTTACAATATAAAGAGATTGAGAGCTTCAAATTCTAAGGAATAATGTATTTTAGTTGAGCTTCAAGGATTTAGGCCTTCATTTTTTTGAAGAATCCCATCCCCAGATGGCTTCCTCTTTATGTAAAATTGATTGGGTTACATTGTGATTCTATGAAATTATTGGAGATCTCCAAAGCAACGCTTGTCCCCAATGAGCATGGAGTTATCTTTGAGGTCTTCTATTCTCCATTGCATAATAGAACAATATTGTCGATAGGTAGGTCATAGGCAAAGCGCAATCCTCTAAAATTTCAACCCTATTATTGTATTGTGAGCAATAACGAAAGCTAACACAGTAACAACTTTTTCCTATTTCACAAATTTGAAGTGTGTTATGAGGCATGCATGATTTAACATTTTCCAGGAGTGTCCCTTTTTTCTCAAATTCCTTTCATATTTATTTGAATGGTGAATTACCTAGAGCAGTGCCACTTTTATATTACTTAAGGCATGATTCATATCGTATATGGCTTGGAATTATAAATCTTTGTCTAATAGAGATGATTTTTTATTAGGGCAGGTGATGTGCTATCTGGAACATCATCAATGGTGTGCATCATGCTGATATACTTTAAGAATTGTTTGGATTTCACTGGTGGAATGAATGTCTTTTAATCCTAGTTTTCACCATAGTCCTTATTTTGGCTTCGTTGGTGTCTTTCAAGAGAGTGGGTAATTTTTACTTTGATCATTCTGGTAAGCATGTTTTATCATTGCGATTGTCAGGAAAAGTCATATTTCGTTTGTGCCATTTCATAACTATGAGGGATTTAAATGTCTAATAAATAATGTAATTATATGAAAATCATTCAACATATCTTAGGAATGTCGCATACTAATCACAAATGCGTAGACCATTTGTCTATATTTTCATGTTACCATATTGGAAATGGCATATGCATTAAAGGATTTCAATCTTGGGTCATTCCTTAATGAGTTAAGATGTTTAAATATTGATGATTATATTGATGGGTTCATTTTCTTGAATTTGCAGATTCTTCGAAATCCACTTTTGCATTATCAGTTGCACTTGTTGTTGTATTTTTTGTGGTCACCATTGGTATTACAATCGTAAATTTGTTTAGTGGCACCGTCCATGTGCCAATATGGCTACCGGATATTGTTGATCATACTTCGTTGTTGAAGCTTTTCACTGTGGTACCAGTCATTGTGACTTCTTACCTATGTCATTTCAATGGTATGGATTATTGCCTTTCATTTATGGTCCTACACTTGAATGTAGTATCTTAGAGTTCATTAGCTGAATTGACATTTTAAAAGTATATGAGTCATTTCCATTGTGCTTGATTGTATGCATAACTAGAAGAATTTTTGGTGTTCTTTTATTTGGAGACCAAATTATGGATGATGTTCTAGCCAATTGTGAAACCAACTTGGGAATTCTTTATAGTGTTGTGCTGAATGACATTGATCACATGACCTACATTGTACATCAAATGTTTGTCTTTCCTCTCGTATTTTTTCCCTGTTCCTTAATATTGATGGGTTATTTTTGCATTTGAGCCTCCTACAAATAGGTATTTCATGGATACTTACAACCTGGGTGGGTGTTTTTTTTAATCCCTAATAGATCAAAGGCTAAGGTAGATATAAATTTTTAATATTCATAAAACCTGCGTGGAAGACATATTTGTCTCTTCAAGTAACACCAATAAAATGTAATGGAAAACAATAATAAAAAATAAACAATTTTTTTCCCCATCGAAAATAATATGGAGAAAGAAAGGAAACATACCATAGAGCAAACCTAGGTTGTATCAATAGAGTTTAGAGAGGCCTTTGGTCATTTCATCTCTGGTCCTACACACGAATGTAGTATCTTAGAGTTCATTAGATGAATTGGAATTTTAAAAGTATATGAGTCATTGGCATTGGGCTCGATTGTATGCATAACTACACTATTTTTTGGTGTTCTTCTATTTGGAGACCAAATTATGGATGATGTCCTGCCCAATTTTTACACCAACTTGCATTAGGGGAATTTTGAGGTCTAAAATAGGTCTCTTAAGAAAAATGTACAACCAAAATAAACTTTATAATAAGAACCAATAGGATTCAAGATGATGATGTCAACCATGAGGGACAATTCACCATTTTTGGAGTAAAAAAGTAAAAAGTTTAAAATAAAAGAAAATAATAAAACTACTTTTTCAACTCATATTTTCAACTTATCTCCTTAAGGTTTTACTCAAATTTTGAGTGAGAGTACTCACTGGATGAAAATTTTAATTCTTCATCCAAGGAGTACCCATGTTGCATACTTTTGTTGGATCTTGCTACACGAA
>APFE031570409.1:5829-21414 GCA_000404065.3 Pinus taeda
AGTCGTTGATGCTACTCTAACCTACAACCTCCTTCTCGGACGCAGCTGGATATATGCAATGCAAGCTGTTGCTTCATCGTTCTTTCGTATCATTCGTTTCCCTCACCAAGGGAAGATTATCACTGTCGACCAGCTGTCATTCTTCACTTCCTCTTCGGATGGAACTATCCCTTTTGTGGAGCATACCTCCAAATCAATTGAGAGTCTGGGTCACGGGCTTTTCAAAGACCCCGCCCTCATGGGTGTTTTTCCAGCCCCGCCTCCAAATGTCGCTTCCGTCAATATGATTTCTACTTGTCTGGATCCATGGATCATTCCTCCCATTGACCAAGTAGATTCTTGGGGCGACTAGATGCCGTTGAGTCCTGCCGAATTCAACTATGTCGAAATCGTAGCTGCATCGACTCCTTCTTCTGAACTTGCTCTTTTGAGCAAGATTTTCCACACGTTCGCTCCATCCTTAGGGCTTGTAGATCAAACTTCTTCGGATCCTTTAAAAGAAATATTTTCTTCCGATGAAGCTATTATTGAGACTATGTCTCTCGAGGAACCTCCTTGGCATGATGCCCACCATCGTTCCTCGTTTCTCTCTGTCCCTCAGGATATGCTGACTTGTATTCAGCGGTTTGCTCCTTGTTTCCCATTTCGATCCTTCAGTCACCTGTTCAAGTTTATCAAGCCTCTTCTGAAGGTAATATGGCAAACATTACGTAAACCTAGCCCATTGACATCTCTCTCAAGCCAGGGATCGTCGAACACATTCACATTGGAGTCACTTGTACTCCAGAGGATATTCGACTTTATTCGAACCTTTTTCGCGAATTTCGTGATGTTTTTGCTTGGTCCTATGAAGAAATGCCCGACATTGATCCTAGCATAGTGGTGCATGAAATCATCACGTACCCAGGTGCTAAGCCTGTTCGTCAACGTTTACGTCCGGTACACCCCCGAAAGGCTGCAGCGATCAAGGCCGAAGTAGAAAAGCTTCTTAAAGCCAATTTTATTTATCCTATCCCGCTCACAGATTGGGTTTCTAATATTGTACCTGTCACTAAGAAACAAGGAACTATCCGTGTTTGTGTCGATTATCGTGATATTAATCGGGCCTGTCCTAAAGATAATTTCCCCACAACATTCATTGATCAGATTATTGACGAGTGTGCGGGAAGCGAGATGTATTCTTTTATGGACAGTTTTTCTGGTTACAACCAGATCAATATTGCTCCCGCTGATCAACACAAGACCGCTTTCATCTGTCCATGGGGTACTTTCGCCTATAAGAAGCTCCCTTTCGGTCTAAAAAATGCCAGCGCTACCTTCCAACGTCCAATTTCCTATGCTTTTCATGACATACGACACATTGTACAGCCATACCTGGATGATCTTCTAGCTCATTCAGCCAAGCGTCAGGCCCACCCTACTCACCTTCGCGAGATATTTCTTCACTGTCGACACTACCGAATCAGGCTTAATCCTCACAAGTGTGTCCTCTACGTAGAATCGGGTCAACTTCTAGGATTTGTCGTCTCCCACGAGGGCATCTGACTGGATCCCCTCAAAGTTGAAGCCATAGTCAATCTTCCTCCCCCCTGCTACCTTACAACAATTGCAGAGTTTGCAAGGTAAAGTGAAATTTTTACGTCGTTTCGTCCCAAACTATGCCGAGGTGGCTAAAGGTTTTACATGATTACTTAAAAAAGATGTCCCTTTTCATTGGGATACCATGGCTCAAGAATCTTTTGAATGACTCAAGGGTCTCCTTGTTTCTGCTCCATTGCTGCGCCCTCCAAACTATCATCGTGACTACACCCTGTATTTAGCTGCCGCCGACACCACTATCGGCATGGTTCTTGTTCAAACCGACGACGATGACACTGAGCATGTTATCTATTATCTCAATAGAAACCTTTTAGATATGGAAGCTCGATATGCTTATGTTGAGAAGTTGGCGTTAGCCGTCGTTTGCGCTTTCCAATGTTTCCGTCACTATATTCTGCTACGCACTACTATTGTGATTTCCGATTGCAACCCCATGACATATATCTTGTCACGCCAGTTGCTGGGGCGCAAGTACTCAAAGTGGATTGTCATCCTCCAAGAGTTTGACTTGGAATTCGCTACCGCTAAGTCAAAGAAATCGCTCGTTTTTGCTGAGTTAATTTGCTCTTTGCCATCTTCTTCTTCGCCCTCTCATACAGAGGATCAAATTCCGGATGAGACTTTGTTTCTCATCAGCACCCTCCACCCCTGGTACGTTGACATCCTTATATATCTACAAACTTCCTCCTTTCGCCCGGGCGTGTCTAAAGACGCTCGGCGAAGGATTCGTCATCAATCTCAACCGTATCGTATCATTGGGGATACCTTATATTGCCTCGGCGCCGACTCTGTTCTCCGCCGTTGTCTTACTCACGAGGAAGTTGAGCGAGTCTTGAATGACTGCCACTCAGGTGCTTGTGGTGGTCACATGTCTGGATATGCAACTGCCGAAAAAATCCTCCGTGCTGGCTACTTTTGGCCCTCTATCTTTAAGGATTGCATTCTTGCTGTCCGTTCCTGTCATGAGTGCCAGATATTCCAGCGGAAGATGCAAGCTCCCCCCGCTCCTTTGCACCCTGTTGTTACCGTCGGCCCTTTCGCAAAATGGGGCATTTATTATGTGACCTGTAACCCTCGCTCGGCCGGGGGGCATGGGTTTATCATCGTTTCCGTCGATTACTGTACTAAATGGGCCAAGGCGATGCCTACACTGACTGAAGATGGTCACACAACAGCGCAATTTTTATTCAACCACGTTATTTCGCGATTCGGTGTCCCTCAAGCCATCGTCACTGATCACGGAAAGCATTTCCGGAATCATATGATGACGGAACTAACAACCCAGCTAGGCTTAAAACACGATATTTCTACTCCGTACTACCCTCAGTCCAATGGCCAAGTTGAGGCGGTCAATAATATTTTGGTTACAATTCTTCAGCATACCGCTGGCATGCACAAGTCTAACTGGCATTTGATGTTGTTCCCTGCTTTGTGGGCCTACCGAACCTCCGTGGAGGATGCCACTGGTTTCACTCCGTTTCAACTAGTCTATGGGCTAGAGGCTACCCTTTCAATTGAGTGTGAAATCCCTTCGTTAAGATTAGTTGTCGAGCTACTTCCCAACACCATCCCATTAGAAGAACGTCTCCTTTATCTGGAACGGCTAGATGAGACTCGTCGCCTAGCGTCTTTGGCCATCGAAACACAGAAGAAGCGAGTCAAATCTCACTTTGACAAGACTGTATGTCCACGTTCTTTTAACGAGGGAGACTTAGTTCTGCTATACGATCAGGAAAACGATAAGCTAGGAGCAGGAAAGCTCGAATCTATGTGGCTAGGCCCTTACATTGTCAAGAAAGTTTTGCAAAAAGGGGCCTATGAGCTAATTGATTATGAAGGAAACCCTCTCACACAGCCCCGAAATGGGCTGTATTTGAAAAAGTACTATGCGTGATGCTGGTACACTTCATTTTGTATATACATGTACTCTAGCAAGTGTGTTGTGTATGTGTGTCAGTTTTAATAGCTTTGATTGTCGCTTATTGTGTCTTTCGCTTCTTGTGCAGATGTCTAATACGCCTTATATTGGTTTCGTTGATGGTGCCTGTCGCAGTACTCACAACTTGTCCTCTACGGCGTGGGTGATCTATGATCCTCATGGTGAGCTGATAGATCTTCAAGGTGTCTGTTTGGGTCGTACCACTAATAATTTCACCGAATATTGTGCTGTAATCGAGCTCCTCACTGAAGCAATTAATCTCGGCATTCGGGCATTGGTGGTAAAGCTGGATTCTCAACTTGTCGTCCTCCAGCTCAATAGGCATTATTCCGTTAGAGACCATCATATTCTAAGGTTGTATCTACGTGTAATATTGTTAGAGAGGAATTTTGAGTTCATTACATATCAGCATATTCCACGAGAATTAAACACATTATCTGATGCATTGGCCAATCATATATTATATAGACATTTGCGTAATTTGTAAATAAAACATTATGCAAGCAAGCACATGAAAACACAATAATAAACCATAAACATATGTATATATATACGTGTGTGTCAAAATGTTTGCACCCCGCGCATTACATAATCCAAAAAATAATACATGTCCAAAACTCATACAGCCGCTGACAACATGTTCCTCAAAAACGTGCAAAAAGGAAACCTAGGTGTCTAATCACGGTGATGCTCATGATAGCATGTCATCGCTCGTACCAAACATCTCAACAGACGATGGACGCGAGTAGATACTACCACCGTGTGCCTCTGGTACGCTCTAGGAACGTCCACCAATCCGGCGTAATTTGGAATACCTCGAGTAAGTGCCTCAAGGTTCTGTACTAGATCGTCATCACCCTCTACTTGAGGGTCTGCTGCAGGTTGTGCTCTCCGTACATTATGAGGCAAGTCAGCTGGTCGCTCTGCACCAACATCTGCATACATATATAGATGCTGTAAGAGATATGCATGTATTAACAAAAAAAAAAAAAAAAAAACTTAAATACATAAAAACGTTAAAAAAACAACGAGTTCTTACCTAGCTCCTCATCCCAGTCCTCTCTGGTAGGCAGAGGGAGATCGGGATCTCCAGTGAAATTTGTGCCCACATAGGGCCAGTCCTCAATGAAAATCATCTGGTGACGGAGCCAGATAAAGAATTCGGGCCTCTAAGCCATCTGTTGGCCCCCTCCTCCTCTGGGCATGAGTTCTGCCCATCGATGCAACCTCGGTTCCCGTAGCACTGGATCTGCCACTATACCACCTGGTACCCGGAATATTGGCAGTCGCTCCAGGAAGAAAGTTACCACGATAGATCCATAGCCGAACTGTTTGTTCCCGTCACGCTTACACTTGGTAAGCTGCCGTTTGATGTTTGTTATCACTGCCGTGGCCCAATCAAACAGTGTAGGCTGGAGACACTCAGTGGCCAACAGCAAATGATTTTTGTTGGCCTTGTGGGGCGCCTATACCCCAGCTGTCCGGGTGATAGTGAATAAAATCACTCGTAGCACCAGGTCGGGCACCATGTTAATATCTACTTTCTTACTGTTTGCTCCAAATTGTGCCCCAGGACAAACGCGTTCCATCACCTCCCCTGTCTTCTCTCCATAAGGCCGACTACCAGTCAAGATGGGCCGTGCACCTCGCCGCGATAGTCCAGTGATAAAGTAGACATCGTAAACATCTAACTCCAATGTCTGGTCTTTCAGGCGAAATACCTGATCCTCCGTATCCCAAGCATCCACGATGAATCGCAGTAGCTCAGGTTGTGCATGTAAATATGAGGTGTGGAAAAATTTCTTCAAGCCACAGTCTCTTAGAGCATTCATACAGTCATCATCCTCCATTGCCATGGCATCCACGACATCATGCTCTCGTTCTCTCCATTCTAGAACCATTCTGACAAAACCCTGCAACCACAAAGGTGAAATTTCTATCATTAGATCATTGGTGAAACCTAAACTGGAAAAAAATTGCAATTACAACGGTCAAATTTGTGGCAAATTGAGATCGCGTGGTTGGCACGACTGTTCCTAAAACAGTCGCGCCAAGGGCGCAACCCCTTTAGGCAAAAACACCATTGGCGCGGTCCCGAGTGGGAAACTCGCGCCAATGGCGCAACCCTATGAAATTGCAAATCCTCTTGCAGGGAGCTGAATTATGGATGAAAATCTAAAAAAATGGAATGAAAACAGAGCTAAGGATGAGGCCTCTTACTTGTTGCAGATGGTGGCTCGAATGATCTCCTGGATTGATCGCAATCAGCAGTTGAAATTTGCACCAAAAACCCTTCAATAGTAAACTCACAAGGTAAAAAGTGAAAAGTAAGTTTACTTTTTACCATTTCACTATTTATAGCAATTTTTTGACCTAAAAATACGTTAGAAATAATATTTTTGAGTATTTTTGGGATATTTTCATGTCGAAGTGGGTTTTACGCTGTTTTTTGTATGATGACAGGGGTTGGTGCAACTCAACGCAATCAAACGAGCTCTTTTTCAACTTTTTCAAGCTCGGTAAAACAGGAGAAAAGGTTACTTTATGGTCTGCTTTCAGCTCTTTTCCTGACCATTTAAAGAGGAAAAGATTGCCGAGTTATTCCTCTTGACTCGTTAAACATTACTAAGGAGCGGTCGTTTTAAGTGATTTTTTCGACCGTTAAAACATAAAAATATTACCAGGTTTTTGTCATTTCAAACTCGTTAATGGTTACGAAACGACGTGGTTTTGATCGCTTTTTTACTTTTTCAGGTCAAGATCACTATTTATGAAAAGTACTCCTCGATCGTAATGGTCAGGCGGTTCTTTCGGGCATTATTTTATACCTTTTCGGGCCCGAGAGACACAACTTTACGAAAAAGGACACCCCTGGAGTTTCCTTTTCTGCTGTCTTTTCAAACTCTCTAAACATGAAAAGACGCCGAGTTCTTCCTTTGTCAGACTCGTTAAAACTTGATGACATCGGATTTTGTCGAAATGACACACCACAAGCATATGCTATCCCCATCAAGCTTGTTAAAAATAATTGGGGTACTCGCCAGAAATGGTGGGGGAAAAAAAGAAAATTTTGGGAACCATAATTATTGTCGTGTCGGCAGTATGTCGCTCTTGAACATGGCACTTCTTTGCTTTCGTGTCGGGGTGGGGATATCTCATCTCATTCTTTACTTGCCTCCGTGGGTTTGGGTAATCCTATTTGACCTCTCATCTGCTCATTGCCTCGTCATCATGACCTCTGATCCATCGATGTCAAATACTGCCAATTCCACTGTCGTGCCACCAATATGTTCAAGAGAAGTTGACCTCTGAAAAGAAACAACCTCTGTTTGATAGTTCATACAATCTTAATTCACAACATTGTCTATTTCTGTCTCGTGTCGATGATGTGGGAAACATTATGGCCCACCTTCGATGAAGATCACTTCATGTCGACTTCAGCTCATTATCCAGGAATGTGACCTAGAGACTCCCTTCCGGTACCCTGGAACCTGCATGCCTCAATGGCAGGTTCTTCGTGTTCAATGTGAGGTTTTCATCATTGGCCTCCGATCGAATGATTCTACGGGTGTTCGACTTCGGATCACTAATTCACACGCCGTAGATTGTACCTATAGTACCTTGAGGGCCATTGTCATTATTGGTGGTACCTCTCGCGTCTGTTAATAGTTCCCAATATTTACTGGTAATCAGACGATGTTCATGCATGTTCGACTTCAGCTCAATGTTCACATGCTTGAACTTGTACTTCTGTTCGGGTCGAGATGGAGTGCAAGACCCTGGATTGTGTCTGTTGTAATCCAGGCGTGATTTTTGATACATGACTCATTCACTGGATGGCTGCAACCATACCTGAGTCAATTCATTGATCCTAACCAGATGGCTGCGTCCATACTACGGATCTAGATTATCATGTACTCTCTTATGGATGGCTGCGACCATACCACGTACATCATGTATTTGAACTATCAATTTCTCTCAATGGAGATTCTCGGCGGCAGCTATATGTGTTCTTGTAAAGCATTTCACCCCTCTCTCTCTCTCGGGCCTCATGCTTTAGCGGGCATCTGTTACATAGTAATTTGTCACCACTAGTCACCGTCCCTGTTACCTCTATTTTCGTACATTGGAGGATACATTCCGGGACCTGTGAGCAGTGACATAGCCTAAAAACATTTTCATTATGTTCCCCTGAGTATGTACTTCATGTTCCCTGAAGACACCTTCTGCAAATTATCCCTGAAAAGTGCCCTTTTTCCATTAGCGCAGGTATACAGTGTCTTATCCGCGCCAATCACTGAGATCCTCAAAAAGGGGCGTGCCCATTGGCGCTCTGTCCTAGAACAACACTCGCGCCAACTAAGTTTAGTAATGATTTTTTGCAAACGCGCACCCATATGTTTTTTCCTTTCTCATCATGAAGTCTTTTGAGGGAAAAATATATCTGATAGAGGCTGAGAGTCATCATCTGTCCTTGACACCTATCCTCAGTAGCTTTTCGGAGATGATGTCGATCCACAATGGGTGTCCTGGTACATTGAACCTTCCTCCCTTCTCCATTTATAAAAGTCTGTCCTCATGCATTATACAAGCTAGTTTTTGTGAGTTCTGGAGTAATGCTAGTTGTGATTATGCTTGTCTGGAGTGATAGTAAGAGTCTTGAAGCATAGGGAGGTTATGCTGCCGGAATCCTCAGAGAGAGAAGGTCTATTGCAAGGCATACATAGCTGCTCGCCCAGCCAGAGAATAGGTTCAACGTCAGAACCTTGGTTGTATCTTTCTCTGCCTATTATTCATTAATAGACGACTATCGTTATGGTTCCACTCTTATTGTCTTTATAATGATGATTGAGTTATATCCTTTCTGAATGATATATAGTTGCATCTATTGGATTTTATGCTTGTATTTGTGTCGTTCTTTGCATGTGCAGGTGTCCGTTCACGAGGATCGTGGGGATTGTGACCAGTCGGAGCAAAGGAACGGGAGCGACGGCTCTTCTACAAGTACTAGCGTTGGAATCCAGGTAGGCCCTCATGATCGATCTTTGATTTTCAATTAGGAACCTGCGTGTTAGCGTTGTTTGATTGTTGCTAGACCCCATTTGGGCTAGTGGGATCGCCTCTGTCCACAGAGGGGATTTACCTGTTCAACAGGCCCTATCCGTGCTCCTAGCCTCATGAATTTTGAATTCCGAGTTCCTGCCTGTCTGCAATCCAACCTCTGGGTTATCCGAGTCCAGTTCTTGGTTCAGGCAGGCTCTGCTCTGGTTTTTCACAGCTCGAACCAGTTTGTTCGGCAGAATTACTCCCTGAATCTCCCCGCCAGCATGGTTCGTGAGCGCCAATGGTTGCTGAGCCGCAGGGGCTCCAACAGAGGGGGAACCTCATGACGCCCTGCTGTGGAGGAATCTTGCCCTCCCTATCATTGCCCGCATTGCCATTGCTTCTGTCACTACCCCAGCTCGGCCATCACTCATCCTTCTTGGCCTACCGAACTCTTGGAAGCCAGCTCCTCTAGCACCTCTGGTGCATCCTTCTTTGGCTCAGCCATCTTCTCTTTCAATAGCCATTTGACCAGGCAGCGTATCGACGCTCATATCTATGTTCTGTTCATTGATGAACCGGAGAAGGGAGGCACCAACTCTCCGCCTATTCCAGCTCCCCCGCAAGATGAAAGCCATGAGGTCAACGAGACATAGGAAGACAAGGGAAAGACAGTTGAGGCTCCGACTCCTCACAAGGACGGCAGCGAATTTCCACCTGTAGAGGCTGAGGAAGCTGCAACAATGGAGCTGGAGGAGGACTACTACAGGCCCTGCCCGATAGTGGAGGAGGAGCCAGAAGAATAGCACGCAGCTCCAGTTCGGGAATTGATGTCCGGGTGTTGGCTCTTGGCTTCTCTAGTCAGGTTTACTCGTCCACTTGTCATTGTCTGTTTATGTGTTGTTCTGTTAAGGCTGGTTAAGCTGTCGACGTGTCGTTGTGTCAATGTTTTGGGGTCGACGGGTCTTGGTGTCAATGTTTTGGGGTTCTTTTGGGTATGAGGAACTTAGCCTCCGTGGCGCTCCCCTGTGTGGGATTGATGGTTACTGTTATGGTTTTGGGTCCTCCCCTGCGAGGGATTGGTGGTCACTGTTCTGGTTTCTGGTTTTCCCCTGCGTGGGAACTTTCATGGTCTTCCCCTGCGTGGGAATTTCTAAGTATTTTTCGTAAGCATGGCCAAAGGGTTGAGCCCGTCTACCAGTATCTCTGGTAGCAGGCTCCCACTGTCAAGCCTGACTGTAACTGTATCTTCAACTTTTGTACATAATAGAATGGCCTAATTCAGAAAAAAAAATAAAATAAAAAATATGTATTAAACACATGATTTTTATGCTGGATATATTCTCCATTTTCACAGTTAATCGAGTTAAATGGACTACATATCACTTTCTTGTTCTTACACATAATCAATACTATGAGAGATGTACCTAGATGATAAAAGAGATTTTTTTTCCTTTATTAGTCATATCCCATTTAGATTATTTCTAGCATTTCGGTTTATCTTTTTCAAATAATGCTTAAAATTTTCTTTTATTTCTCATATTTTACTTTATTCTTCTTTGTACAAATGTGTTAATTTCTTCTTTCATTGTTATAAGTCTTTGTAATACATTTTCTATATTTTTAATGTTATGTAAATGCTATGCTTTTCTACTATGTTGCAATTTGATATAAAAACACTAACTTCCGCTATTATTTTAACCTTGTATATTTTTCGTTTAGTTAGTCATCATTCATCTAACTTTATTGTAATTTTGTACATACTTGTTTATATTTTAGATAATAATTGTTTAATTGGATATAATGAGTCTTGATACTTAATTGTTGTTTTGTTGTTTTCAATAAGAAACGTTATTGATTTTTAACTTAGTCACATATTCTGTTGACTAGTTAAGATTTCTTATTTTCTAAAATGAATACATATGAAACAATTAATAAATATAATAAAAGGGTTAATCACATGAGTTATACATGTTGTCCAATGGTAAGGTCCCTTGTGATCTAACTTAGAGGTCACAAGTTCAAACCTTGTTAAAGATAGGTTCTTCAACTAAAATTTTATAATAAATATTTAATTAATGTTCTTTCACAATGTTTAATTGTTCTTATTTAATAGATCTTTCAAGTGTTTCATTACTTATTTTTCAAATAAGGGTATAGTCTATTTAATATTTCTTGCATATAAAAGTGTTATAGTGAATTGTTTTCTTAACCTAGGGTTAGAGTTATTAGATCTTTTCTTTCTATTTTTCTTTCTTTTTTGTTATCTATCAAAATTATTTAGTCCATTTAATTCTGGCATTTGAATATTTTAATCACAATTCACAGTTTTAAAGTTTTTTCTAATAATAAAAAATAGCATAAAAGGAATATTATTTAGTGATTTTAAACAAATTTATTGAATATTAAAAAATATTATATAAAGCTAATAATGATACTAATTATGATATGAATTGGATCATTAGATTGTTTTACATCCATCTCAATGCATTTGGAGTGGAAAAAGTGGAGAATCATCTCATAGGACCGCTTTTTCTTGTGGGACCGAGTTTGGTGAAATGAGATCTTAAACCTTTTGAGAGAATTTTGAGGCATCAATGATGTTTTTTTGGGGTAAAACTTTGTTTCTTTAGCCAAATACATTTTCATGTTATTCTACACACAGAGGCATTTCCAAGAACATAAGAAGCGTTTCAATCAGAGTCTATGTGCAAAAGTTATGCTACTAAGTAATTGACCTAGCTATTATCAAACCTATAGTAAGGGAGGATGTCGCGTCAGCCCCCACTATTTACGGAGAAGGGGATAACCATGTTTTTTTTTATGTAAAAGACTCTAGAATATTCTATATTGTAACTCTACTTAGGAGTTGATGTATTCAAAGTAAAACACTAGTAGGCTATCGAGCTGTGCTATAATTAGGCCACCAGGAGGAAGAGTCATTCCATTCTTTTGAGAGATTTTTCTTCCATAGTTGAGCAAAGATAGCCAGGAGAGATAGGAGGTACAGAACATGGGGAGGATATTTTCGCTATAGCATCCAATGGGCCACATGCATTACTTCTTTGTACTTGCATCCATATATCCACATAGAGAAAGAGAGCGAAGTGACCTCACCTTCTAGTTGGGTTTTCTCCAGAAAGGGTTTCCCAAAGAGAATATCTTATGTCTTATGTGTGTGTTACATTATTTTATCATCCTCTAATTTTCTGCATAATTTCCATTTCTATGAATGCATTAGTTACAGTAAAATATACAAATCTAGAAATTAAGTAAAATTGTAGTCATGTAGAATCTAAGACTTTTAATATAATATTATCACATATGTTGTGACAAACTGTCCAATGGAATATCCATGGCATTTTACATATCATTTGGTATCATCTAAGGTTTCTTTGGGTATTTGTGGATATTTGTAGCAGATCTAGGTTGGCGGGGTAGAAAATCATAAAACCCTAATCATGGTCGATTAATTTGTAAATGCACATCATGATCCTTTAAAGGTGAGGTTTTCGTGGTTCGAACAACAAGTCACATATATAAATCGCAATGTAAACCTCCTCGTGGCAACCCTAAGAAATAACCTGAGGATATTTGGAGAAGATGGGGGTTTGAATGCAAAGGACAAATTAGTAGGGGGGTCAGGAGATCGGGAAGACATGGGGAACCAACCGAAGAAAGAACCCATAAAAGATAAACCTAGTTCGAGTGTCATGAATGAATCTCTATTAAAAATGGAAGAAAAAGTCAATATCAGCTCGTAGCATATTGATATCGACGTTTTGAAGGTGAACCACTAGTTACATTAACTAGAAGTTTATTTCTGTGTCTATCAAATCTATGAAGGGAAAAAGATCTCATCCCCAGGGATGAAATTAGAGGATCATGCACTGAATTGGTGGGAGAGCCACATGGAAACCCTCAGGTTGGAGAGAGAACCTACAGTGACTAAGTGGGAAGATTTAAAATCCCTCATTAACTCATAGTTTTATCACATTAGTGACGTGGAGGACGAGTGGATTCGATGGCATTACATCAGGAAAAAATCAGGGCAACGCATGAAGGAGTACACCATGGACTTTAGGAAGATGGTTATAATGTTGGGTATCACTCCAAAGAACTGAGATGTACTCGTCAAATATTTGGGGGGTTTGCATTGTCATTTTTGTGAGGAAGTGATGATGTTCAAGCCCAAATTGGTTGACAAGGCTTGTGTACATACATAATACCTAGAAAACATAAGCCTGAAAAGAGCATAATCAAATGGATCGAAGCAGAAGGAGCAACATGGAGATTCTAAGGAGGGGGCAAAGAAGAAAGAAATGGTGAAAAGATAAAAAGACAACATCCACAACACAACAATGTGAGGATCCTATCAACCACTACAACCACTTCAACATTGATGGCCATACAAAGGAGAAGTGTTGGAAGTTGCATATAGAGATAAATATAAAGAACAAGAATAAAAATAATAACAGGAAGAATCTCATGGCTACTGATTCAAGAAACCAAGTTGAAAGCAGCTTGGATGTGGATGAGAATAGTTTATATACATTAGTACAAAAGGAGGTGAATCTAAGTATCCTTCAACAATGGGAAGAGAAATAAAAAAACCAAAATCTTCCATACAAAGATACAGGTCATGAATACAAAGATTGATGCTCTGTTTGAATTGGGATCACAAGTGAATCTCAATGCAACAGATTTGGTCAAGAAGATGGGGCTGGAAGTTAGTGATCATGCAAAACCATATCCACTAGAAAGGGTAAATAAGGATGTAGAGTTGAAAGTAAAAAAACAGTGCAAAAATAGATTTTATGTTGGCTTGGGTTGGGCTGACCTATGTTCGATCTATACTGCACACCAACAAAACCCTCAATCACTAGCCTTTTTAGCAACGACATGCAAGCAGATCACAGTCTCACCTAAAGTGACTATGGGAGAATGCATAACCAGGATTCTGCAACCTTGATGTTAGATGATCCAAAAATACAATTTTATCATAGGTTATAAAATTAGAATAAAATAATTATTAATTTGAGATATTAAATTAATAATTATTATTCTGGAATATTTAATTATTTAATGGAGACTTTTATAATTAACATATTGTTGTAACTAGATATGACTCTCCAAATGTGTTGTATCTTAGGCTCTATTTTAGGAGATTTGTTAGCTAGTTGGTTTGAATAGCATTTATTGTCAATGGACACTTGTTATTTAATAAGTGATCCATAATTAGAGGTAGTTAGGACATGGAGCTTATAAATAGCTCATTGCAAGAGTGTTTGTGTGGTTTGGGTGTAAACTCTTGCAAAATCAATTATGTAATTGTTTTTTCTCTAATTAATAAAATTATGTGTCTGAGGACACTTCTGCCATTATTGTGGTATCAGAGCTCCAGTAATGCTGCAGTTGATTTGAGGAGGAGATTCCAGCTCTATTAGATAGTGGAAAACTCAACTCCATTGAAGTGATCAGCAAAAGATTGGTATGAAATTTGCAAAAAAAAATATTGATTTTAGATCTACCAATTCTAAAATCATTTTTTAAAGTAGCAAATGCAAATCTGTGTTTTCTCTACGCTCTTATTGTTTCGCTTGCCAACTCTGTATTTCTTCGTGGTCCATCCTTTGCATGCCATGGTCGGTGTTTGTTTTTAGCTGAATTTTCTGTTTGAACGAGGCTTCCATCCTTGGGGTTGCTTTGAGTAATTTTTCGTAGTTGGGCGGAGAGCAGAAGTGAATCGTTGAAAGACAAGCCCCTTCTTCTTCCTCTCGCTCCCGCTTTTTCCAGCGTAGTGAAGCTCTGAATCTGTTACCACTACTGAGACTGCTTTGAAACCCTAATTGACGGTGTACAATTTGAACGACTTTTGCCATTTCTGAGGGATTTTGGAAGTTTTTGAACGGTGAATATGAAAATAAATGAAGAAAAATGAAGCAAATCTTCGTGTAAATTTGACACAGTTGAGCAAGTTTTGGTAAGTATTTGAAGCTTCGAGGAACTACAATTGGAGAAAATATATTATCATTTTTTTCTTCCTCTAGGCCGTTCAAATTCTGATACTTTTTTTCCGAGCATTTGAACTGTGAAAGAGATGCAAAGGTGTATTTTTTGGACTATATGTGAAGCATTAATGAGTTTCTGACTGTTTGGTGGCAATATTGTTTGGGATTTGGCATATCGGAGCAAAGTTTATGAGTTTCTGAGGGTTTAAAGAATTGCAAATGGATCGATGGAGTTAGAGTGCCTATAATTTGACATAGTTATCCCCCGCGTCTAACTGTTTCTGAGAACTGATGCATTTGTACATCGGAAACTTGGTAAATATGCAGCTAGTTTGAGGTATTCATGCGACTTTTATGAAATTTTGAAGCTTTAAAGTACTGAAACATGGAGCAAACCTAAAACAGTTTAACGATTACGCGCTGAAGTTACAAGAAAATCCAGTGTTCCAGTACGCAGGAATTTGAATTCACGAACCTAGTTGTCATTCTCATGTGTTTGGAAAGGTTCACTTTTGTCTGTAGAAATTTTGGAGATAAAAATCAATTCAATGCTTGCCAAGAAATATCAGTCGATCCTCCTTGTGGCGATGTAGCTAAACCAAATATAGAGTATGCATATTTATGGGCATTCGACTAATTGTAGATGGAACACCTGAGCTGGAACGCGTGAAGTTTTGAAAGAGATGGGCATGTGAAATGCTTGAGAACCACAGGGCACCATTATCAAATTGAAGGCCAACGAAGACTAGCATTGATTAAGGGATATGCATGCATTTGTACCATTCAAATCGAGAGGACCAATCCATAAAAATGCAAGGATGAATGTATGGAAGCTGAATTAAATTTGCAAATTTTGTGGAGAAATAAGGAATATTGTATTGTGCAGAAATATGGTGATTTTTTAATTTTGGGAATTTATGGTTGATGGAGCAATAAGGTGATTTGTAATTTTTTGGAGCAATAAGGAGTTTTTTTTTTTTTTTTAATTTTTTT